>JAJJMA010005335.1:0-11626 GCA_023529015.1 Papaver nudicaule
AAAAGAACAATTAGGAGAACGGTGATCATCCAATCCGCAAGGACCCCGCCTAGAGCTACACCAATACTGATTCCCAACATGAGCATCGGTTGTATAAGCACCGCCAAATTGTAATCAATCACTGGCATGTCAAGCGTTGGATGCCTTCTCTTGAGATTGCAGTAAACAGTCGAAGCAGCAGTACCCATTATCATCAAGCCTAAAGCCTATCAAGCAACTTCATTAGATATACAATAACAAGAAAATTTATCAAGCAATTCCACGATCCATTCACCCACAAGCATACGGCTCTAGTGAACCATATGAGTAAATTCTGTTACTTCATTGAATTTACTAAATAATTCAGACCTGGTTAATTCCAACAGAGTTTAACATAAGACTCAAATTCATCCCTGTGATAGACATATTCGCAACAATCGAGAACCAAAGAAGCTCCCACAAAGGTACATGCTTTGATGCAGATAAGCCAGTAGATTTAGAAACCATACCCACTAAGGCAACCACAGATGCCCCCTTAGAAAAAACACACACTTTACAATAGTTTGGGGAAATTTTGTAAAATTAGCCATAAATCAACAACAATCCAGATTATGAATCAAACAAAAGAACCCAAAATTAGCAGAACAGAAACATTTGAAACCACAATCTCCATAAGATACAGTAAACTTAATTCAAGAACATGAAGGCACAATGAATGAAGTATGAACCATGGCATTGCTGTGCTATAATAAAAGACAGGTGCAAAATAAATTCCACAAAGGGGTGCAAACATAGAGTTTGAGTTAACTGTATTCACATATATACTATAACAGACAATCAAGCACACGAAACCCATCTCAAATCAACCACAGTCAACATAATATCCAACACACATTTTCGAAATTCACAAATCCTCAATATCAAAACTACAATTAACCCTAGATAATAAAAACAAAATCAACAGAAATCAACAGATCTACTCAATCCTCAATATCAAAACGAAAATTAACCCTAGATAATAAAAACAAAATCAACAGAAAACAACAGATCTACTCAATCAACAGAAATCAAAACTACAATCCTCAATATCAAAACGAAATCAACAGATCTACTCAAATCTACTAAAGACCTCGAAAAACCCTCAAACCCAAACTCGATATTTTTAACCCAAACCCATCTGATGCGATTTGAAGAAATCTAATCAGATTTAGAACGCGTATTGGAGAAGGAATCAGAACCCCAATTTCAAATCAGAAAAACCTAACCCTAATTTTTAGTTTTTGTGTATTGGAGATGGTGGTGGTGGTAGTCGAAAGGGGAAGAAGAAAGTCTGGAAACTGAGTGAGGAAGAAGAAGATGAGAACTTAAGAAGGGAAGATAATTTTTTTGAGAGAGACAAAGTTTTTTTCGAGAGAGGGAGAGAGAGTTGCATAAGAACTTAGAAGATAATACAGGTAAAGAGAAATGGCGAAATATATGTAAATCCGGAAAATCTAATTTCCGGTGAAAAGACAAATTAGCCCCTGGGTGCGCAACGGAAGACACCGTTGCCGTAACGTTGCGCAATTAAAAAAAAAATTATTTACAGCAACGTTAAAAAAAAATTATGCAACGTTATTTGACGTTGCCACGTGTGCAACGGCTATTAACGTTGCAGATGCAAAAAATAAAACGTTACAAATCAGGCCCTGTGGCGTAGTGCCCCCCCGATCATTTCTTTTTCGGGTATACGAAATAGGGGACTTCACTAAGTCCATTCTTATGACATAGCGAATCAGATTGTTTACCCTTACTTCAACAAAAGAAGCATGAACCTCCTCTATAGACGAACCTTTTTTATCGTGGTTCCAATTCAATACTAAACAAGTTCGAACTAATTGAATGCTTGTGTGATAAATCCCTCGAATTGGTTTTCCATTTCCATAAAGGATATAATTGACAACTCGAAGTTGCACATTATCCCTTTCCCGCAACAGGTCGTGGGGGAAAAGTGTTGCTAAATTTATCCCGTCCGCATTTCATATGTGACTACGGGTCGAACCAAAACAAAAAACTTTTTCTTTATAGGTGTGATCCGTTGGACATAGATCCAATTTTTCCTTTTTTTTGACTCCTCGGCATTTTTCTTTCCTGGTCCCGGCGGTATTAAGATGCCGCTATGCCAGGATATCTTATCTGTCTCTCCAGGAAAATGGATATGACCAGAAAAGATTTTCAGTTCAATCCTTTTTTTTTTCTCTCCACTCGGACTAATCCCCCTACACGGCTTCTTATATTTAAGGTGATTCGTGTATCGATTCCAATAATACTATTATTTCGTACCATTATAGAAGAAGATCCGGATAAGATATGCACTTCCTCGGGAATGAAAAAAAAGCGATCTACTTTCTTTTGGTATTTTTGCCTAAATTCTTTTGCTCTTCGATACTCAATAAAATCCTCTTTCTTTACATTAACAACCACTTATGAATCATTTTTCGGTCTACACCCCTTATCTCATGTTTTGGATCGAACTAATCCATTGACACAAATAGTTCATGGGCGAAAATTGAGTTATTTAGGTCCTGGAGGATTGACAGGTCGAACTGCTAGTTTTCGCATACGAGATATCCATCCTAGTCACTATGGACGTATTTGCCCAATTGACACGTCTGAAGGAATCAATGTTGGACTTATTGGATCTTTAGCTATTCATGCTAGGATTGGTCATTGGGGGTCTCTAGAAAGTCCGTTTTTTGAAATTGATGAGAGATTCAAAGGGATACGGGTAGTTTATTTATCGCCAAGCAGAGATGAATACTATATGGTGTCAGCAGGAAATTCTTTGGCGTTGAATCAAGGCATTCAGGAAGAACAGGTTGTTCCAGCTCGATACCGTCAAGAATACTTGACTATTGCATGGGAACAGATTCATCTTCGAAGCATTTTTCCCTTCCAATATTTTTCTATTGGCGCTTCTCTTATTCCTTTTATCGAACATAATGACGCGAATCGAGCTTTAATGAGTTCTAATATGCAACGCCAAGCAGTTCCGCTTTCTCGGTCTGAAAAGTGCATTGTTGGAACTGGGTTGGAACGCCAAGTAGCTCTAGATTCAGGAGTTTCCGCTATAGCTGAACACGAGGGAAAAGTCGTTTCTACCGATACTGACAAGATCGTTTTCTCAGGTAATGGAGACACTCTAAGCATTCCATTGGTTATGTATCAACGTTCCAACAAAAATACTTGTATGCATCAAAAATCCCAAGTTCAGCGGGGTAATTGCATTAAAAAGGGACAAATTTTAGCAGATGGTGTTGCTACAATTGGTGGCGAACTCGCTTTGGGAAAAAAACGTATTAGTAGCTTATATGCCATGGGAAGGCTACAATTTTGAAGATGCCGTACTTATTAGTGAACGTTTAGTATATGGAGATGTTTATACTTCTTTTCATATACGGAAATATGAAATTCAGACTCATGTGACAAGCCAAGGCCCTGAAAGGATCACTAATGAAATACCCCATTTAGAAGCCCACTTACTCCGGAATTTAGATAGAAACGGAATTGTGATGCTGGGGTCTTGGGTAGAAACAGGTGATATTTTAGTAGGTAAATTAACGCCTCAGATGACAAAAGAATCATCATATGCCCCGGAAGATAGGTTATTGCGGGCTATACTTGGTATTCAAGTATCCACTGCAAAGGAAACTTGTCTAAAATTACCTATAGGTAGCAGAGGTCGAGTTATTGATGTGAGATGGATCCAGAAAAAAGGGGGTTCCAGTTATAATCCAGAAATGATTCGTATATATATTTTACAGAAACGTGAAATCAAAGTGGGGGATAAAGTTGCTGGAAGACATGGGAATAAAGGTATCATTTCAAAAAATTTGCCTAGACAAGATATGCCTTATTTACAAGATGGAACGCCTGTTGATATGGTCTTCAATCCATTAGGAGTACCGTCACGAATGAATGTAGGGCAGATATTTGAATGCTCGCTCGGGTTAGCGGGGGATCTGCTAGACATGCATTATCGAATAACACCCTTTGATGAGAGATATGAGCAAGAGGCTTCTAGAAAACTCGTGTTTTCTGAATTATATGAAGCCAGTAAGCAAACAGCAAATCCGTGGGTATTTGAACCCGAGTATCCGGGAAAAGCAGAATATTTGATGGAAGAACGGGGAATCCTTTTGAATAACCTGTTATAATAGGAAAGTCCTATATCCTAAAATTAATTCATCAAGTTGATGATAAAATTCATGGGCGTTCCAGCGGGCATTATGCGCTTGTTACACAACAACCCCTTAGGGGAAGGGCTAAGCAAGGGGGACAACGGGTAGGAGAAATGGAAGTTTGGGCTCTAGAGGGGTTTGGCGTTGCTCACATTTTACAAGAGATGCTTACTTATAAATCTGATCATATTAGAGCTCGTCAGGAAGTACTTGGTACTACGATCGTTGGAGGAACAATACCTAAATCTGAGGATGCTCCAGAATCTAATGATGTATTGCTTCATAACGTCTTTTGGCAAGGCGGATTCTTCGTCGAAGCACCAAATGTATACGTATTGGTCATATCTTATGTGAAAACTACTTGTGATAAGTGGGAGTCTTATTGGAAATACCAAACCTAATGATGTATTGCTTCATAACGTCTTATGATGAGTCGAATTCTTTGTCTAAGCACCAAATGTATAGGTATTGATCATATTTTGGTTAAAAATATCTTGGGACAAGTTGGATTCTTCGATCGAAACACTAAACCGAATGTTCTTATTCATATTTTTGCATAAAAACGTCTTGTTATAAGTCAAATTCTTCTACTGGAGCACCAAATCTTTAGGTATCGTTCACACCAAACTAATTAATGTTTGCTAGATTATCACTAAATTGATCCCCTAAGTCGGATTCTTCATCGCATCGAAGGTTGATTAGAAAAAAAACGAAAACACGAGCTTGAGAAAGCACACAATCCGTATGACTATCCAAGCGATTCTCCACCGCTGATAAAGAGTTTAAGAGTGAATACCAGCCGTTCATCCATCCCCCAATCCGTATGAGCATTCAACTCATTCTCCACCGTTGATAATCCAGTCAACCCCCCAATCTCTCACCGTCCAACATGATTTCAACTCTATCCAACCAAAAAACAAATCTCACAAACACCACAAAAATTTCCCCCCTTTCTCCGAAAAACAGAAAACAAATCTCACCAACCCCAAAATTTCTCCCGCTCCAATTCCCTCCCAAAATTCAGAGAAGATGACAAATCTTATCTCTCTTAAACTACCCAAACTTCAGAGATTCAAGAATCTCACAAATTTGGCTCCAAATTTCAGAGAAAAATGTCACCTCTAAATTTCGAAATCTACTCAAAATCCCCCCAAATTAATCTAATCTCTCTTATAAAACAGAGTTGTAACATCCCAAACTAGCTCTAGGGTTTTTATTTGGATTTTTGCTTTTTGATTTTTCTCGAGTTTGAAAAATCAACTATCAAAAATCAACTATCAAACCCTAATCTAGAGTTGTTGAGCTTCAGATCTACAAACCCTAATCGAGTATTTGCTTCAGATCTACAAACCCCCTAGGTATTATTTCATTCTTTTTGATTTTCAGTTTGTTGTTAGAAATTAGGGTTTTATATTTGCTTTTTGGTTTTCAGAAATTAAGGTTCTACTAATATTTGTTTGTTGTTTGCAGGAATCTCTCAAGCTTTCAAAGGTAATAAACCAGTAATTTTTGTTTCATTTTTTTTGAATCATTCTAAATTTTGTTTGAAATTAGGGTTTTGATTCTTGTTTTGTTTCATGTTTTCAGGGGAATCTGTCACTCTCAGTCTCAAGGTAATAAACCAGTCTCTGGGGTTTTTGATTTTTATTTGATTTTTGTTTGTTTTTTTGTTTGATTTTTGTATGTTTTTTGTTTGAATGATTTCTGATACTATTTTTATTTCATATTTGCAGGGGAATCTCTCAATCTCAAGGTAACAAACCAGTCTTTTGTGTTTTTGATTTTTGTTTGAATGGTTTTTGATTTTCTGCTTTGTTTGGTGTTTGCAGGGGAATCTCAAGTAAAGAATGGAAGCTGATGTAAGTAATACTCAACTGATTGAGTTTGTGTTTGTGTTTGAGTGTTTCAATGGAAGTTTCAATGGAGTGATGAAACTGATTTTTGGTCTTGTTTTGGTGCAGGTTCAATATCCTGGTTCTTCTCCTGGTCCTTCAGCTGAGCAACCTTTTGTTTGCTCACAACAAACAACTGGTTCTTCAACTGTTGAACCTGTAGTTGAGGAAAAGACTGCACCTAAGTTGTTGGTAGAAGTGGATAAGTTTGGTTCTCGAATAGGTCCCAATGCAGACAAGATGGCCACTCGTATGTGTGATCTTGTCCGTACTTATTGCCCAATATCTGTTCCAGATTGGAGGCAAATGCCGGACAACTATGTAGAAGATGTGTGGAATGCTTTGATGGTAATATTATGCTCTAATTCAGTTTTTGCTTCTCTTTGATATTCGATTTTTGAGCATTGATGGAGCTTGTTTTTCCTTTCATTGAATGTTATAATAGATTGTTGTATGATTATTGACATTCAGAACTTGTTTGTTGCAGCTTGAGTTTGAGTTCCTTGTTCCAAGTGAACTCATGAAGCCTGTGGTGGTGAGTGAATTTGCGCCAAAGCTTCGAAACTTCAAACCTACCCTAAGACAACACCTCATAGAACACAAGAGATGTTGGCTGCACGCCCTGCTTATTATCACAAAGAGGACTGGTGGAAAGGGTTTGTGATGAATGAAATGAAAAAGGGTGCAGCAGAAAGACGTGCAAAAGCCAAGTTGAGTGCACTAAAGAGAATTAGGAAACACAAGTCTGGTCGCCAAACTTATGCAAACAAAGTGCATAAGATGGTAAGTACTGTTCTGTTAATACATTATGCAATCTGTAAAACCCTACAAAGTTGGAATGTAGTGCTTCTTAAACTGGTCACCTACTCACATGTATTGCTTGTCTATTGTATCTTCAGGCTCAAGCTGATGGGTTCAAAGCTACTGATCTGGGTGATCAAAGTTCTGAGGTTTTGACTGGTTACCCCTCTCATATAACCAAGAAGCAGGCGCTGCGTGTCAGCCTTGCCACAACAGTCATGGCTGCCCAAGCAACAGCAACAGCAACACCAACAACACCACCAACACCAACACAGGACAACCAACAGAATTTAATGGTGCAAAGCCAAATAGTTTCTCAGATGGTTTTACAATCCCTTCAACCCATGCTACAAAAATTTCTCTCCAGCAACAGCAGCAACAACAACAACAGCAACACCAGCAACAGCAGCAACAGCAATGACACTGCTTCAGCTGACAGAATTCCAGTGGTCCCAGGAATTATTGGTTTTGAGGATCCCAATAGTGACTGTCAAATGGTGCACCTCTTCAATCGAAAGAGAAAAACTGTGGCTACAGGGGTTGTCATTTATCGTAAACAAGGAGAGTTCTGCCACAACCTTAAACTCTACCAAGATGAGCGAAAGATTCGAGTTGTAGAAGTTTTTGACCCAAACTGCCCTATACCTGACCGTCCTCAAGGTGATTATAAAAATTTCTTGGGGATCTTCAGCTAGGTGAATGGGTTGTTTGGCCAGTGTCGCGCATGGAGTTCCTGCCCCCTTTGGTTGGAACAGCTTGATTAGGTACTTCTACTTATAATACTCTTTTGTGCAGCAGCTTAGGTAGTCTGTTTGCTTAGATATACTCTTTTGTGCAGCAGCTTAGGTAGTCTGCTTGCTCTTTTGTGCA
The DNA here is from genome assembly GCA_023529015.1 of Papaver nudicaule. Lineage (NCBI taxonomy): Eukaryota > Viridiplantae > Streptophyta > Magnoliopsida > Ranunculales > Papaveraceae > Papaver > Papaver nudicaule. The sequence goes on from JAJJMA010005335.1 coordinate 7,763, forward strand.
GGAGGTCTGTTTGCTTATATATACTCTTTTGTGCAGCAGCTTAGGTAGTCTGTTTGCTTAGATATACTCTTTTGTGCAGCAGCTTAGGTAGTCTGCTTGCTCTTTTGTGCAGCAGCTTAGGTAGTCTGCTTGCGTATACAAGTATAAAGTATACTTTTTGTGAATGTAAATGGAATCAAATGAGAAATGTAAATGGTTTTGAACCAGACTTTTTGTGAATGAAAATTGCATATTTTGAAATGAAAATTGCATATTTTGTTATTTGAATTTCCAGGTGACCGGAATCTGGCACCTTCAGGTGACCGGACTGACACATCCGGTGACATAACTGACATAAATCCCGTTGACACATGCCATCTTGTGTGGGACATCTCGGAGACACGTGTCGTTCGTTCAATGGTCTACACTACGACACATGCCATCCATTAATTGGTTTCCACGATGACACGTGTCTTCCGATTATTGGATAGATCGGCGACACGTGTCGTACAGCAGTTGGCCAATTATCTGCCACATGTCATGCGTTCATTAGTTCGCAGGTTGCCACGTGTTTATCGTTTATTGGCCAGATTTTTGACACATGTCGTCCATTTGTTGGATATCTTCCTGACACGTGTCGTCTATTGGTTGGCCAGCTCGCTGACACGTGTCATCCTTTTATTGGTTTTTAGACAGACACGTGTTGTCCGTTTATTGGTTATCTTGCTGACACGTGTCATTCGTTTATTGGCCTGCTGGTCGACAGATGTCGTCCATATGTTGGATAGCTCTCTGACACGTGTCGTTAATTGGTTGGTCAGCTCACTGACACGTGTCTTGCATTGTTGGCAGGCGGTGCCACGTTGTCGCCAGCTCGGTGCCACATGTCGTTTCAGGGTAATTTAAAAGAAGTGTTGCTGAATTAAAGCAGCACTCTATTTGTGTTGTTTTAATTAATTAAAACAACACAAATAGAGTGCTGCTAACACCCCCCAGCACATTTGCAACATAGGATTCTTAACACTGTATTTGTGTTGCAATAAATCAGCCTGAATTTTTAGCAGCACTTATAGTATGTTGGAAAACCCCCCAAATGGTGTAGTGTCACAGGCTGTCAAGGACAAGTAGACCAATAAGAATAGATCAACCAGATCGCCAGATAGAGAGGTAGGAGCCGTTGATAAGCCAAACAAATAGACGGTGACAGATGAAGAACATACTATGTTCTATTACGTCCCCTCAAGTTGATGTGGGCTAATGGTAGCACATTCAACTTGTTGCACAGATAAGAAAATCGTGGACCAGCTAAACCTTTGGTAAAGATGTCGGCTACTTGATCAATCGTCGAAACATAAGCAATCTTTAGATTCTTAGCCTGCACTATTTCTCGCACAAAGTAGTAGTCAATAGCAAGATGTTTCATTCTGGAGTGCTGCAAGACATGATTAGAAGAGTAGGCAATGGCACTCTGATTATCACATTGCAGAGTTGGTGAAGCTGGTAGAAAGACATGCAAATCCTGTAGCAGTTTACAAAGCCAGAGAACTTCAGCTGCAGAAGAAGCAAGACCCTATATTCTGCTTCAGTTGATGATCTTGCAACTGTAGTCTGTCTTTTAGATGACCAAGAAACTTGATTTGAGCCAAAGAAAATACAGTACCCTCAAGTACTTCTTCTGGTTTCAGGGTCACCAGCCCAATTAGCATCACTAAAGCCAGTAATTGCATTTAGCCCTTTAGAGAAAAGAATACCATAATCCAGAGTCCTTTTAATGTACCTTAAAATCCTCTTAGCTGCAACCATATGTTCAGAAGTTGGACACTGCATATGTTGACAAACCCGATTCACAACATAACCAATTTCAGGTCTAGTCCAGGTTAAATACTGAAGAGCACCAACCAAAGACCTGTAAGGAGTAGGATCTTCAAGTTTGTCACCTGAATTGGTCAATAGCTTGTAGCTAACAGGAACTGGAGAAGAACAAGGTTTGGCCCCTAACATATCATATTTTTGAATAAGATCCAAAGCATACTTTGTCAGAGACATAAACAGACAATTGTCTTTCCTTTTGATTTCAAGACCCAAAAAAATAATGCAGAGCTCCCATGTCTTTGATTGGAAAATGAACCTGCAATTGGCTTATAACCTCTGCACAGTATTCCCTTGAATTGCCTGTAAGAATAATGTCATCAACATAGACTAGGCAGATAGTAATTCTCCCTTCAAATTTCTGTACAAATAAAGAAGTATCAGCTGAAGAAGGATGAACCCGAGAGAAAGCAGAACAGTCATGAGTTTTTCATACCAAGCTCTAGGAGCTTGCTTGAGTCCATAGAGAGACTTGTTCAATTTAAGAACATAATCAGGATAATCTGGGTCTACAAAACCTGGTGGTTGTGTCATATAGACATCCTCTGCCAAATCTGCATGCACAAAAACATTACTTACATCCAGTTGAGATATATGCCATCCATAGTTAACAGCAAGAGAAAGGACAATTCTTATTGTTGAAGGCTTTGCTAGTGGACTGAATGTTTCATTATAATCATCTCCTTCTCTTTGGTGAAACCCCTTAGCAACCAATCTGGATTTAAGCTTGTCATGAGAGCCATTAGAGTGTTCCTTCTTTTTGAAAACCCATTTACAACCCACTATATTTTGACCTGTGTAAGGTACTTTAGTAAAAGTATTAGCATTCTCCAAAGCATGATATTCAGCCACTAGAGATTGTCTCCATTCAGGTATTTTCCAAGCTTGACTGAAACATGTAGGTGTTGGTGCTGAAAGAGCATCTAAAAACTTAGCAGATAATGCATATTTAGTTGAGTATGCTTTGGGATTGTAAATGCCAGCTTTGCCTCTTGTTTGCGTACTATGAGAATTGAGGATAGGAGCTGTAGTAGTAGAAACAGACTCAGGCATATAATGAACCTCAGAAGATGGTTATGCAGTGACATGTGATGAAGCTGAAGTATCAGTTGCAGAAGAAGTTGTTGTAGTAGTGTTGTGCTTGTGGAAGTGAGAAACTCTGAAGTAGGTGCTTCAGTAGAAAATAAATTTCTTAGAGCACCAACATTTGAAGCTTAGATCTCCTTCATGTGTAAATGTTGTTGTTGTTTGATGCTTGATAGAAAAGTTTGATGATCTGTAAAGAAGACTTTTTCTGTTCCAAGATTGATTTTTTTTCCAATATTGTAATTCTAAAAAAATGCAAAGTGAAATTTGGTATTGTTCTTTTGTTTTGTATCTTGTATCTTGCTTAGAACCTGTAATATGCATATGCACTTTGGACATCGCCCCCCACTCTAAACATAAAGCGAGGGAACGTGGAATGTCTCCCGTCTATTGCCTGCCTAATTTCCAGCACTTTAGTTTCGTTGATTTTCCAGGCTCTGAGATGCCTTGTTGTTTGAATCATCGGTTGTCTACATGGTGCGCCCTATCGAGAGATATGAGAAATCTTCTGAAACTGGAAATTAAATATCCAACACGTTGAGAATAACCTCTCTAAAGAAAGGAAAAAGGGAAAACCTTTTCGTGATTCCACGCTGCTATCTTCTCTGGAACAATCACGCATTACAAAGCTAAATCATACAATGGTCATAACAATATCGGCAACATAGGCATATTACTCAATCTCACTGCCTACTAAGGAGGAGCTGAAGATGTCTAATGTAAGTAAGTAAATATTAACGTGTATCTTTAATTTACCACTCAACAATTTGACAAGAATTAACCATGAAAACATGGGAAAAATAACAATACAGTGACTCCCATACAGAACAAGACTTGAAGCAATGAGTTCACTGAATCTAATAACAATAGTGTTTCAAAACATATATTACTCCCATCGCAAAGTTCATAATGATGGGCGAAAATTCTACG
>JAJJMA010005352.1:0-11343 GCA_023529015.1 Papaver nudicaule
ACATGAGAGGCCTTCAAACATGGTGATCAATGGCAAGTGGCTCAAGAAGATATGAAGATTCACTTTCTAATTCCTTCAAAAGAAAAGTGCAAGCAATCTCTTGCCTTTTAACAATTTCATTCAAAAATTCAAATTCAAAACCTATGAGTTCAAAACCATCAATTCCTACAAACCCTTTGTTCATAAAACCAAATAAAAGCAAAATAAAAGTCTACTGAGAAAATGTTTTGCTCCTGAAGCTCTTCAGAAACAACCATCTAATGAAGATCTCGCTCCTTCATCAGCTGCCTTCTTTATTAGAGCAATATGAGCAGTCTTCTTCTTCACCTCTTCAGTTAACTTACGGAGTTCCTCAGTCATGGCAGCATGATTCCTTTCTTCCTGCTTCACCAATTCATGGGTGAATTTGCCAACAACAGCACGCCTTGTTCGAATGTATTGGATTATCTTCTGAAGCCACAACAAGTTGGGTTTGAAATTTTCTAATGTAGCAATCATCTCTTCTGCTTCATTTAGCGCCTCATTGGTCATGTCTTTTAGTGGTGTGGTATCCATCTTTGAAATCAAGTTCATAAGGCCAGCTGCAACACCTGCAAGCGTATGAAAGTGGGCACACCTTCCAGCAATAATAAGGTGACCATAGCAATTTCATATTCTCCTATATAGTGGGACGTGTCCCTCGGGGACATTAAATCCTCCCACTAATGTATGACCAGGGAGAATTGTTTCATGGGGAGGATTATATGCCAAACCAGCATGAGGAAACTCAAGAAGAGTCCACCTAGTTGGAGCATGTACTTCAACAATGTCGATATTCTCATAGGCTTGTGTTTCATTATTGACAAGCTGAAAGAAGGTTCAAAGCAAGAGAAGTTTAATAATATGTTTCAAGCTACATGATGAAAGATTAACATAAGAAGGTGATCGAATTTACCTCAGCAATAGGAGGATTCTCATCAGCAACATCGTCAAAATCCTTACTGAAGTTTTGACCATCATTGATCTTTTTACCGACGAAGCAACTATCTTCAATCTCTTCGTCACCACCAGAAGGCTGCAAGAGCAAACAAGGTGAGAATAAAATACTGGAATATATTGCTTCAAATTAAAAGAGTTGTCAAAAGTAACATGTGTAGCATCAAGTGTTACGAAAGATTTGGGTCATGTTGTTTCTCCACTTTTATTTCGCTCCGTAGTCGTGCCATTCGGAGTTGCTCCACCGAAGAGTGAGCTTTGGCCAAAGGGAGTGAATGAAGCATTCTCAAAGTCTGGAGCAAGTCCATCCTACATCAAATAAAGAAGAAAAATCATTAAAAGAAGGTATATCGAAGGATTCACGATGTTATCTTGAAGATATAATTTTCTGACATCTGAATTCTTACGAAGAATGGCGAAAACTCAAAATCTGTACAAATCAGTAAGAGATATGAAGAAACTTTCTTCACGGGAGTTGTTCGTATGGATGTTTTCTATCACGTGCTAAAAGGGCTTAATTTTTGAAGCAACCTACTGTCCGGAATGATTTTTCTACTGAACAGCGTACAGACTGCGACATTACTGGACGTGGCGTCACATTGTGGCACATATAATAACGAACAAAAATGCATGAAATTCAGATTTTCTTTTTCGAGGTGAAAGCTACTGAAGTCCTTTTTCTAAATTGGGGTCAACCATCGAAATCCGACATCGGATGAAGATTCTACGGCCATTCTCGTAGCGAGACTCAAAACAGGAAAATCTGACGGGAATTTTTACTTTCACACCAAAGTAAAAATACGAACAATGGAATGAAGTCTTACCTTCACCCAATCTTGTGTACTAAGATTGGGGACTTGTTTATCGTTTAAGAAGTTCATCATTGAGCCATCCTTCTCTTGGAAAAGCAATGATTCACCCGAAAGATGACTACCCAAAGACAAAGACATTTGCGTCGTAAAATTGGTGAGTCTTGAGCTAGGCGATGAAGGTTGCTGTACAAGGCATGATGATAAAGCGTCAACATCAGTATAAATAAGACTTATAAAAGCATTCGAAGGTCGAGGTAATTACCAAATCATTCTTATCTCCTACTTTACGTTTAAGAGTGCGATATTTGAGCAAAGGATATGTTGCCAAGTCGTTTTTGGAAGGAATGGCGCATACTTCTTTAGGGAGAGCCATGAAGTCCTTACATAACTTTATTTGGCTATCCCAAAATTGCCTGCCCGCTTCGGTGAATGATGGTATTCTTTGCCCTGAGAGAAATAACACGGGACTGAGCACCTTAGTATGGAGATCCTGCATATTCTTTGGAGAAGCGCCTCGCTGCATCGGAATATCCTGGTCAAAGCCCATCTGACGAGCTCCTCGGTCGATGTTATATGCTTTGGTGACATAGCGCCCTGCTTCATTGATGCCAATAAGGTGACTACTGCAACAACTTATCATAAAGATTTTCTCAGCTTCAGTAGGAAATCCGTTTGCAACAAGAACTTTCGCTGGAACATTGGGCGGAACATCACCAAAAGACCGAAGCTGAGCTACACCTTCAGGGATCAAGGTCCATGGACGAAAAACTATCTTTTTCTCATCGTCCATGAACGTGATAAAATCCTTTGAAGTGGGTTTATTCATCCAGCGGACAATTCGAGCATCATGGGATGAAGATTTGTCCTTAGAAGACAGGTTTGGGGCATAATCAGGATAATGCTCATACAACCAAGCTTGTATGAAGTTGGTTGATATGAATGTCTCAATCTTAGCAGCACCATTTGAAAGTTTCATACTTGCAGACAAGACAGAAAGCTGGACATACAGAGTACCAAGAAACAAAGAGCCAATGGGTACAGGAATACCTTGGGCCAATCTTATGGCATGGGGGATGAACCTGGGTTTCAACTCCTTGTAACCATGAAGATTCTCAAAGACGTCTTTTGATAGCCAAAGCAAGAGGAATGCAGCAACGTGCAGTGATGAAGAACAACTATTACTGGGTTGTGACCAGTGAGCCATCCATGAAGCATAAGCATCCCCATGCTTGTTCAGAGTCTCAGCAACGCTGCTTAGCTGAGCTTGCATCTTATTTTCATCCACATTCAGAATAATATTGAACTCTCCATTAATTGGAAGTCTCAGTAGTGCTGCTACATCTTCTAACGAAATTACGAGCTCTCCCCATGCGAATATGAACGAGTTTGTGCCATCACACCAACGGGATAGAAGAGCCGCCAAAGCACGTTTGTCCCTGATTACGAAGGAGGCATTCGAACTCTTTACAGCATAGAAAATTCCAGCACTCTCTAAAGTCTTCTTAACGTCTGGGATATTGAGCATTGTCTGGGAATACAAAGACCATGAATCAATTTGTCTCTGGGGAGAACGATAGACAATACTGGAAGCACTGAAATCGCCTCTCTGCAGGCAAAAACGAATCACCAGTGATGGGTTGATAATCATTGGAGAGCTAGGATTTCTTGGAAGGATTTTAGCTTGGTCTTGGGAGACTGTAGCTCGAGTTAAACTTGCCAAACGAATTTCAAACTCGTCATTGGTGTGAGGGATATCTTTTCCAGCTGTGGTGGACGTGACTTCTTCATCGGCACAAGAAGAATTACGGGATTCATTGTCAGCCATCTTGATCTCCCAGTCTACAGAATGTTGTGTTTATGAGAAAAGGGAGAATAAACTCAAGAGGAAAAGGCAAGCTTCACGATACAAACAAAGAAGAAGATAATATTCACGCAAAAAATCTGTACGTGATATATATATGCATATATATCACACGCACGGTTTGTGAAAAATCCTAACCTGATTAGGATTGGATATTACTTGAGCGGGCTTCGTCTTTAGGCCCTGTTTGGACTCCATGTTCGTGGATAAGGCTTCTATGCGGATGTAGCTGGCCCATCAACTTGGTGCTCACCCTGGAACACTCACGGTTCCATGCTGCGCAGGGGACTTAATGTTGATGGTGGTTTTTGGTGACGAGGTCACAGGAGTAATTTCGCATCAATTGGCGTCCTGGAATAGCTCGAGATAAGGTATGAATTTATTTTTACAGTAGGGATAAGATATTTGGTTGCTATTAGCCATATTTTGATATCTCGCGACCCTAGCCTAGTAGCATGGTCCATATCCCTGACCTACGTATTAAAATACCTATGCATGCGCATTAGCCTAGCTCATGCTCGAGCCAAAGCCCTAGGTGCTTCACGCCACTCCGTGGCATACCTTAGGAGTCGCGGCATTGACCATGCCTAAAACCCTAGGAGTACACGGTATTAGCAATGCCTAAACTTGGCAAGGCCTAAACCTTGTTCACGCCAAAACCTTGGCCACGCCTAAACTTTGGCCAAGCCTAGACTTTAGATAAGGCATGGAGTTGGCCATGTCCAAACATTGGCCACGCCTAAACTTTGGCCACGCCTAAATCTTTGGGTACCCACGGCATTGGCCATGCCTCATCTTTGGATGCCCATGGTATTGGCCGCGCCTAACTCTTGGAGGCCCGTGGCATTGGCTTTGCCTCTTCTTTGGGTGCCCACGCATCCTCCCTTGGCATGAGTTTGGACGCCCATGGCTGTCCCCTCCTTTAGTTTTTGGGTGTCCATACTTATGGCTCGCCTTAATCTTTGGATGCCCATGGCATCACCCTTGCTCAACTCTTGGGGGTCCAAGATTATGCCTTGGCCAAATATTGGAGGCCTCATAATCATGCTTAGCCTAATTTATGAGGGGCCTTATAGTTGGCTCTCGCCTAATTTGTGGGGGTCTTATTGTTTTCCCTCGCTTGTGCTTATGGAGGTCCATGATTGTTCTCTTTCCCTCACGGCTAGCCTTGCCTCCTTTGAGCTAGGGTTCACCTCTTCCTAGCCTCCCCTATTTATGGGCCTCACTGATCCAAATCCTAGAGGATTATGGATTTTATTAAGTCCATAATACTCTAGTTTCCTAATCAAATTCGGAAATCTGGCAGTTCAGCTCACGTATTTCTTCATGGCGTGATTTTTACAGCCCAATCCGTGAGGAATTAGAAGGCGCTTCCTTCACGAAATATTTTCCTCTGTGAATTTCCTGTAACATACTAAAAATTCAGATTTTTATCTAATATAGGCTGGCCTGGGCGATTTTACCAATGGACAACATGCAAACTGTATAGAAATCTGAAAATAACATAAATGTTATGGCTTGTCCTTCGTGTCCTATGCCTAACTTCTTAATAAGATTATTATACCATGCAATATGGCTTATTATAATTATTGTGGCCTATCTTTAGGTCTTATATTGGCAATGCTTATGCATTCTTAATGATGGCTACGCCGTGATAGCATCATTCGTCTGTTTTTTCTGATTATGGACATGCTTCCATAAATCAGTGCTATAATTCTTAATCATGGCTCATGGCTATGACTTATATTATTTTGGGCATACATATGTCTTCATTATCCAGGGAATTGGTGCATTACATGCCACAAACTAATTTCCCTTATTTATGGCAAACCAAAAGTCGTATTTGTTTGACTATTGCCACAGAGAGTTGCTGAAATCCTCTCGGTCTAATTGGCGATTGCATAGCTCAATCCTTAGACCTATCTTATCTAATGGCGGTTGCTAGCTCAACCCTTAGATGACTTATCTTATCTTATCTAAATGGCGGTTGCTAGCTCAACCCTTAGATTTATTGGTTTAAACGGCGATTGCCCGGCTCAATCCTTAAACTAAATCTTAAAGAGATATTCAAAGCTTATCGCTTAATCTCTATCTTATCGCAAAGTCCTAAGTTACCAGTAATTGGTACGACTTGTATTAGTCAACTTTGACTTAACAAATAAACAAATATTTAACAAATCTTACGAGAATCAAGATTTAGTTACATGGGGGGATATTCTTTTAGGGTTTTGGTTTGGCGGTATACGGCACGTGTGATTGCAACGGCTCAATCACTTAACGGGAAAGATAACTAGGTCGTGTGAACGTTGCTGAGAAGGTGGGATAAGGTAGTGGGTTGTTAGTCTTCCCTAATATTAGGCGCAAGACTCTTAACAACTGACCCCACTCTTTCCTCACTCCCACTCTTCCACTTCTTCCACTTCTTACGAGATCAGTTGAGAATATATTGCTATAAATAGGTCACTCGACCAGTTGGGAAAATCATCTCGATATCTCAATCTCATCCAAAAAACAGATAAGTTCAACAAGTTCAGTGCAAGTATAATCAAGTCTATCTTATCGATAATTGATTAACTCTTCTCATTCAGCATTTATTATCTAGTGAGAACTGAATATTTATCCTTATCTTGCAATATTCTGTGATCTCATCTTTCTCTGCTTCCCTCCCTAAACCAACCCTAAAATCCTCTTCTTGTAACTGAAGCAATACTCGAACGGCCATTTCTTGGTTTAGGCGAGTCTTGTTCGATCTTGACCTCTCGAATTCATCACAATCTTTTATTACATCATCACACTTCATACTTTACCCCTCAGATTCTCTTATTTGTTTTATACCTAAAACACCTAGTTATGTCATCTTAAACTTGGTATGCGAGTACTTAGCTTAACCTACTCCATAGGTTTATGAAACCCTAGTCTCGAACTACTTTGTCATATTTTTGTGAAAAATAGGGGGAGAATACATATGGTTCTTGTTCTTGTGGTGCATAACCATAGGGGGAGAACGTCATGTGCTTACTTGTTGTGCTTTCAAAGTATCAAGTAAGGGGGAGTAATTAAAGCTGAGAAGAAGCTTCATATCAGGAATGAGTAGAATCACTTTAAAAGTTTTGATACACAGACTTTAAAGTTTGCTCAGATTCTTACTCTTTGCACAAACAACATGTGGGATTAGCATATTAACCCATGTAAGCTTGAGCGTACCTTCGTGGTTGTTTGAGCTGGATATGTTGTAGCTGCTATCTACAGATTCATCAACAAGAGTTAAATGAACACATCAAGACTCAAGGGAGAAGTTGAAGAATTCAAGAAATCAAGATACATCTGGTTAGTACTTAATTGTATATCTTTTGAATACATATGTAAATTGGTTTTGTCACTAAAATTGACAAAGGGGGAGATTGTTAGGGCATTGTCCGGTCAAACCCACTAGCGTTGGTATATCAAGCTGGTTGTCAGTTTTAGGTGTCAAAACACAATTCTTGATTTAGCCTACTAGAGTTTAGATTTCGGAATTGGGATACACACTAAGTAGTAGAGGCCTTGAAGACGAAGACTGTGAAGACAAAGAAGACATCAATTATTCTTCATCGACAAAAGGTTAGTAGGAGTTATGACTTTTATGGAAATTCTTCTATTCTACTTACTCTATCTTTCGAAATAGTCGGCTACTTTAGTAGTGATACTAATAGAGATTGAGATCGTGTTCTTGTCTACATGACCATGAGTTATGTTGGTATTTGTTCCCACGAATACTAAGTTTACAAGAATGCATGAGATAGATTCGATACCTTTTGTCCATTGCAATGGTTTGCTTGCAAATCACTTGTTGGATATGGGTGAATCTAAAGGAGTAATCTTGAGCAAGAGTCCAGTGGATTATAGCTGAGGGCGTATAACACGTCTAAGTACTGGCCCATCCCAGAACTTCCAGCGGATCCAATTTAAACCCTAATATGGAAAACGACGGTTCCCGAACCGTAAGGTGAACTGAGACTCGAAATTTCTCCTGAGTTCTAAAACATCAATTTGTACGCGTACTAGTACGTGAACCTCAGATTCGATGCATTTGGTCGTGATTCAGATGGACGGTTTGCGAACCGCCCAAGGTGAATATTCTCTGGGATTTTCACACGGGTTAAACTCTGACTCCTTTATCTCTTAGTTGGACTTGGTTATCACGAAATATCTTTTGTGGTCCATCTAACGGTTCTCAATGTGCCAATAAGATAAAGATTATCTCTGGTATGTTGGATTTTTATCTTGAAGTATTTTTGAGCTAACAAAACACTTGGCAGATAAATGTTAAAAGATTTCCAGTTGAGATAAATCTCTGTTTACTTGGTTTGCAAGTTAGGGTTTCCTAAACTTGTGGGACAAGAAACTAGTTGTTTTATTCCTAAGAAACCTATCTTATTGAGTGCTATAAATAGAGGTATCTAAGGACGAAAACCGCAAGCATGAAGCATACGTGAAGATTCTATGTGGAATTGATCGTACTCTTTTCACTTCGGTGAATGCTTGTTGTGGTATAGTCATCCTCTATTAGGTAGCAGTTCCTCTTGGGAATTACCTAACGACTATAAAGACTTCTCTTGAGAGTTGGGAAGCACAGGTAGGAGATTGAGACCTTAATGGTTGAAATCGGAGTAACCTGTAACCTTGGTAACCTGATCACGTTCTTGTCTATTCTACTGTCCTTCTCTTCTGATATAAGGCCATTCAAGAACTGATACGTTACACACAGGGTTGAAAGGAAGCAACGCACGGCTGCACTCGGTGTTATAAGACCTAGTTATCTCCAGTTGTATAAGTTTCTTAAGTGATTCTTCGTTTACAACTGAGGTAGAGACAAGTTGGGCATAGTTTACTCGGTTTACTTGTCAGCCCCCGCTTGTAAGTAGATTTCCGTATGACCTGGAGAAATCCGAAGGAAGTCACTTTGTGTATGTCAAATTGATAGTGGACAGTTCAAACATACAGTTGATAATTGAGGTTGCAAAGCCGAAATTGTTGACACAAGCCTTTAACAGCGGTTAAAGCAAATCCTAGGCCTGTGCAGTGTCATATGGGGAGAAAAATGCATGTACGTATATTGAAAAATGAATGAAAGCATTAACTAAGGGGAATAACACTAGATGTTGCTAGCACTGTAGACTTTCGCGTTGTGCTACAGTTGATAATAATACGTCGGACTTGATAGACATCCGAACTTACATTCAGGGGGAGTAAGTGTATTGGTTATTATTTGGTTTTTCAATAGTAATATCTTGTTTGCAGACTGACATATTTTGCAGGTACTATTGGTGTGCTGTCAAGCTAAGTAGAAGAACTCGAAGCGTAGAACTTAGGTTTGAAATTTCTCGTTCATCTATGTAAAGAGTTTTTGTCACTAAAATTGACAAAGGGGGAGTATGTTAGAGCATGGATCGGACAACCTCACTAAGTGTTGGTATGTCAAGCTTAATTGTCAAATTTAGAGATCAAAACTTGACCGCTAAATAACACACATTATGTAAAGTCATTGAGTGATTTAGCTTTAGGTTTTGGAAGATTTTGGTAGGATTTGGAATCACTACTTGAAGAGTTGAAGAAATACTGAAGATCAAACGAAGACATCCGGCTTCATCATTCAAGAGGTTAGTGGATCTAAATAACGCGATTCCATTATGGTGCTACAAAAGACAAAAGCATAACTTTCATCTTGAGTTTTACGTTGACTTGATCACTTGTGATCAGTGTGTCTTAAGATAACTCCACTTTATCGCTTGCGATATTTGTGTTGAAGTTATGATGTTCCAATATTGCTTAGAGCTTTCTTTTCTTCTTCGTCTCTAAGTAATATAAGGTTTTTCCTAAAACCTTCGAGCTGGATGTAGCAGTGTGATGTTGTCTCGGTAGTACTACGAGATTTAATCCATCACAATATTGTGTGTCTACTTGCCTAGTCTGACTCTGCCGGATTGATTAGCAAATACTTGTATAAGCTCAATGTAAGTGAGATCGTGACTCACACTTATGTTGTGTAGACTCGATGTACTGCTGTTCTGAGCATCGAATGCCACGTCTTGGTTTGGCTCTGAATACTGAAGTTCTGAATCATTTACTTGATTCTGTATATGAATATCTCGTATGCCATATTAAACTTCTGGATTCCGAAACCATATTCTTGTTATCTCATCTTATGGATTTTCAATGTTCGAAACCTCAATGTAGGTTTTCGTAAAACTAAATGTTGATTTCGAAACCATAATCTGGTTTTCGTATCCATAATCTATTGGTCCGAAAACTTAAATATTGTGACCAATCAGACAACATAAGTTTGAAACTATGTTTGTTGGCTAACAGTGACTTGAGAATCAAGATCAATGTATCTTGACCATGTGAGTTCTAAAAGGTCGAAAAGACCCTGGGTTTCCTAAAGGTTTATGTGATACGGGAAATATAACATGTGCGTCAAGGCTAAAAAAGTGTGATGCTGAAACGGTGCTTGACCACATGGACTCTCAAGTTCGACACCAAACATATGTAATAAAACTCTAATATGTGTTTCTTGTTTCGAAACCTTAACCAAGGTTTTGTTAAACATAATCTAGATTTCGAAACCTTGCTTTGGTTTCGCTATATGGAAACTTGATTTGGGAACCCTAATTCGGTTCTGGTCATATAATGAACTTTAGATTTCAAAAACTTAATATGGTTTCTGCCAAACAGTATGTAGGTTTCGAAACCTTAAAATGGTTATCTCAGAATGCGAATTTTCGAAGTTCAAACTCTATCATTTTGATTTGTGCTTCAACGAATTAATGAGTTTGATATTCTCAGTTTGAAGTTTGAATTAGTTCATCTTCAATGTACAACTAAAGTGTTTGAGTCATCATCAGAAATATGGTTAGTCGCTCTAGTTAGTAGACACATGATTTCGGATCAATACTGTACGTGACTAGATCTTCGTATGATTTTACTACTTGGTCAAATATTCATTTGATGTTTTAATTTGATTTCTTGGATATCATTAACATGATCATCTACATTGGAATCAAGAATTCAGGAGATTTAACATTTTTCTATTGCTCGTTTGAATCATGCACTGTACATCCATGGTATATCTTTATGTGTGATTCGGAATGTCCCTTGAACCTACGTGTTCACTTAAGCTTAACACGCAAGGCTTGTCCACGTCTGTAAGGATACGTTTATGCGGAACGTTGAACCACGTTGGACCAGATCCCACTTCCACCTAGGATCGTTCTTGAAAAAGAAGGGGTACCGAAATACTACCAACTTTTCGTTTTGGCTCGTGAGTCTTATGGTAAAGAGTTTGGACGATCTCAAAAATCAATATCCAAACCTCTAACTGGAGTAATCTCGACAGTTAGGTAATAACGTACTACTTGGTGCTTTAATTATAAATCAGAGTTATAATGCGGAAAGTAAAGCACACAAGACACCAAACGTTTTTTAACGAGGAAACTGCCTTGCAGAAAAACCTCGGGACCTCGTCCAGTTTTGAACACCGCCCAGTACAAACTGACTACAAACTCTAGCCTACTATAAGACTTTGGTCTGGGATGTAGCAGAGACCAACTCAAGCCCTCCAAGCGAATTGGCTACTGTCGCCTTCCTTACGTCTCTGAATCCCCCACAGATCGTCACGCACTTGATTCCCCTAGCTGACGTCCGTTACAGGCCCAG
>JAJJMA010005368.1:0-10348 GCA_023529015.1 Papaver nudicaule
TCTCGTTTGGAGTGTATTGTAGTCTTTTCAAAATCTCTGTTAGAGGATCCTTCTTGAATCACCTCTGCACGAACTATATAACTTTTTGGAGCTTCCTGAATTAAATTATTTCTTGGTGCTTCCTGATCTCCCATAGGCTTACTGAAAGTTATCTGGGGTGTTGAAAATTTCTCATTGCGTTCAGTGAGTTTATTACCGACGCTGCTTATGCTATTGGTACCCCTTTGAGAGGCCAAATTGCTAACCTTATTTACTGCCATGGTTACAGGTGGTTCTTGGGGAACCTCTAACCCTAGCTCCTTACCTAAAGACTCTAGAAAATCTCCTGCTATCAACCGATTCAGAGTCGTGTTAGCTACTTCAGTCTTTTTTTCAATATCTTCCACCTGGTTGCTAGTAGAACCCTCGCCTTCATCATCTGAATCATCAGAGAAAATTGCCTGCAAAACAAACAAAAAAATACAATCTGTGACTACAAACAAAAAAATCAGGGAGGGGTAACAAACTGCGGACTAGAAAGCATGCCACAAATATACCTTGTACAGGTCTACAGGCCTTTCAACATGAGCCGGGTTTGAGTCGGGAACAGTTTCCTCAACGTTCGTTTGCTCAGTAATTAATGGCTCTTTGGACTGGGATACAAACAATGAGCTTGTACTTGCAATAACTATCTCTTCGGATTTTGTGGGTTTCATGACGTCTGATGTAAAGATGAGAGAATCTATTCGGCTCTTTGCTCTTGGCATTGGCGGTGGCTAAAAACATAAAACAGCAACCCGCATCAGTATGAAACATCTACTAGACAAGCACACTCATGATACAAAAATGCATGGACCTACTAATTGATAAATAAATGATATAAAGAAATCAAAGTGACTTTCGAAGAGATGGTGATGGTTAAGTGGCAGTATATACTACCTTTCCAATGTATGGATCTGTAATATCAAAACGTTTACATAGAAGAGACGAAGGCCGCCACTGATGCTCTTCACGTCTAGGGAACAACTTTTGCCTCATTTTCTCTTCAGCTTGAGCAACTTTTGCATCCTACACATTGTTATACTCATTTAGTAAGAAACATGAGTCCATGAAATGCATGAATCACTTTCATGTGGACTAATACTGACCTCCACTCCGGCAGAGGTAAATTGCGAATTTAAAGATGCCCAAAACTGTTGATTAGAAAAGGTATCAGCTGACTTGCTTGGACCTGCTTTCTGAATTGCCTCAGCTGCAGCTTCGAAATCTAACTTCTCACGAGCACGATCAGCTTCCGACATTTTACTACTTCCACCAGACTCTGTTGTGCGAAGACCTCCATGAAACTTCTCCTTAAGAAATCTTTCAAACCTTTTCTGTTTTTCTGGATCTACATTGAAAGGTTTTGCAGCTTCAGGAAGCTCACTCTTTATAATCACAGAAAAAATAGGAGTGGTCAGTCCGCAATATAGAACCAAAACTAAACGTGAATAGTTTATGGAACTACAAGCTGAAGAGTTGCAAGTTAACAACAATATGAATTTGAGATGGAGACAGATGAGCATAAAGAAAACCACTCACAATAGACCCAGGTTTCATGAAAGTATCTGAAAGATGGAACTGGAGCTGAACCGCATCTGCAGAAACAGATGAGCTAGGATCCTGAGAGCTTCTTTCCAATGGCTTTTCACCAAGAATTCTTCCCCGGCCTTCGGCTGTCATCTTCTGCGTGTTTGGCGTTGATTTTACATCCACAGGTTGCTTACTCTCATCGTGACGCTTTTGTTGCTCCTCCCACAGCTTTCTTGCATAATAATCATGGCCTTTCCCTCCATTAAGGAAAGCAAACATATGGTTTTGCTTATTC
This sequence comes from Papaver nudicaule, assembly GCA_023529015.1. Lineage (NCBI taxonomy): Eukaryota > Viridiplantae > Streptophyta > Magnoliopsida > Ranunculales > Papaveraceae > Papaver > Papaver nudicaule. The sequence goes on from JAJJMA010005368.1 coordinate 1,847, forward strand.
TTCTCCTTGGATAGATCCTCAAATAATCTCCCACAGCGAGCAACTAATGTCGCAAATCCCTCAATCAACACTCTAAGATTGTTTTCCTCTGGAGGAGGAACCTCAGGAGGAGGAGGTCCAGAAACCTTGTTTCCAATCTCAAGAGGAGCGGAAAATTTGTGATAGGGCTTAAAACCCTCTGGAATAACTGGAGGACCATACCTGAAAAATGCAAACCATTGACAGGTAAAACATCTAGCCATAAACACAACGGAAGCTTTACCAAGGATCAGATTTCAGATATACAGTCAAACTGGCCACAACCTAATTGAGTGGTAAAAAATATATTTAACTTAGCTTCCTACTTAAAGCTTTCAAACAGATCTTTGAGTACCACATGAAAATGCCTCCAGCATATTTCTGGACGACTGAAATTAATTTATGTATACACACATGATGAAGCTTCACAAAGCAGACCTGATAGCATGCTAAATAAAGTTCAAGCTTATTACCTTTCCGACTGGTAATCAGACGCTGATGCGGATTTAAAACCAGCCAGAACACCTTGCTCACTTTTATCAGGCTTTTTCTTATCTTCCAGCATCAACATTGAAGGCTCTTCAATTTCTTGAACATGTGTCTCTTCAAAGTTAAAACCTAACAAGAAGCAGATTTAGGATGAGAATTCTACCATAGAAATGTAATAATGTAGAGTATCAACTAGTTTTGATCTACAAAACACTAAAGGTAATATTTGCCTGAACAATCCCTTGAAACAAAGTTTAGTAAAACTACTCCTTCCAAAATAGAGTATTCTAATGCGTCGACCACCAATCCAGAAATTTTTGTGACCATCATGGTGCCATACTGCAGTTAGTTGAATATGTGCTTCTTTATGCGGTAGAAATGCCAATTTTAAAGCTTGAACAGGCATTGGGGAGTAATTGTCTTAAAGATAGTGACTGCTGTACTACTGTGGTACTACATGACTTTCAATAAGAATCAAAGATGTATACTTATTACTACAAACGCAAAAGAGTTTTGTAACAACAAACACTTCACACTTACCAGAGCCATAGACATCCTCATCTTCGTCACCGAGTTCTTCAAGAGCTCCAATACCAAAACCAGGAGCAACTTTTCCTGCTGATGAAGTTATCGTAACATGTTAAGCGAATTAGTCAATTTTCCGAAGAAAAGTTAATAACTGATTGAGGAAGTTCTTTAAAGAAATATGATATTACAAATATTGACCAGTTGGGACAACAAGACATGGGATCTTACACTTGGCTAAGAAGAGCTCTTTCATCGAACTACCTCTTTTGTTTCTGGGTTCTTGGTTTCCATGTACACGTAACCTTTTCTGCTCTGCAAAATCAAGCCAACCATTAGCATGCAGAAGCCCCAGGCAGAGAAAGAAAAAAAAAATAATGCTACGTAGCAGGTATTTTAGGCCTTGATAAACAAATTGAATTACCTCTAAACTCAGGAGCATGTTTGAAAGGATCAAAACCTAAGCCATACATATCCTGCTTTGGATTTAATACAAAAACCTGCAAGGAGGAAAAGGATTAGTTTCCCCCCAGATATTAAATTAAAAGTTTAAATTAAAAACTGACCAAATACTACAAAAGTCTGGGCCAACAATTATCAGATACCTGCAAAAATAAACTGCATAGATAGATGATATTAACACTGCTGGAGTAATTAAAAACAAGAAAGCCTGAACAATAGGTTATAAGAAAGCCTACTTAAATGATATTTGGCATTACAAACATAAAAATGAAAACAGTGAATATAATTCAAGAAAAATCAATTTCTAAACATTATTTAATCTAGAATGCGCTGAGAATTGAATGTGATGATAAGTTTGATTCAATCTTCAGTTCTCTAGATTATTGATTAGATGCTACATTTAGGTAGACCTTTTTGATCATAACAACTTAACAATAAACAGTCTATTATTTGTTTATCTACGATACATAAATCTACAAAACAGATAACTTAGTATTGGGTACAGACCTCCATTAGTGGAGTTTAAATAGTCTAATTTGTGAAAATCAACAGGTCATCAATGTTAGTCGAATATCCAAATACTAAATTGACAATAAAGTAACCCTCAAATTCTTGGATTATTAATATGCTGTTGTGTGACACTGAACCTAAGTTAGTGTAAATAGTGGTGCAATGTTTTCACTCTTATTGATATTCTTATCATTTCAGAAAGTGCCTTTTACCAAACTTTTTAAGGCTGTATGCTTATATACTGTGTTACAACGATACGAACACGGTATCAGTGCGTTGTGTCCAGTACGCTAGTATGACACGCCAACTTGAAAAACGATAATACGGGGACACTGTATGCACTATAGTTTCAAATAGATATATTATATATAAGGTCGCAAACTGAACGGGGACACTGTATGCACTATAAGGGCAAGCTCCTTTCTCAGTTAACTAAACAGTTCTATATTATGTTCTTCAAATTGCTGGGGCTGCTATGTCTAACCCCAAACAATAGATGACAGAAGTGCCACAATGCATAAGACCTATAGAGTAGGTGCCAAGATCCTAATGAATACAGTAATTACTCGAGTAAAAATAAAAAACTAGTGAATATTAGGTCCAAGCCAAACGACTAAAGGAAACTAAAAGTATATATATGATATTTGCAGTTTCAAGATCAAAATAAATGAAGAGACAAGGATGAATGCTACTCACGGGGGTGCTTTGAGGAGTAAACACATCATTATCAGATGAAGGTTCAATAACACCTTCATGGTCAGCCTTATCAGAATCAAACTGATCCTGAGCAGGTTTTGCATCAGCATCACCAGAAGAGAAGGCTAGCAATGCTTTTCTAGCTTCTCTTCGTGCATCTGCAAATATTGGAGAATATTTATAAACAAAGTAATGAGGACCAATAAGTTCATGTACGCCAATAAATTCCTGTAATTGCAACGGTCATTCAACTTGGTTACTGAAAGCATACCGTACAGTGAATTTGGACGTGAATCCTTAATAGAACGACCATGTCGCCATCCCATCTTCTGAAGTAGCTTTACACCTACCCCGAAAGGAAAGAAACGAGAATGTGAGACTCATATTAAAGTTCAACTATTAAATTGCAGTAGAAATCTTTTTTAAAAGGTAAACAGAATCTAACCAATCGAACTTGCAACTGGAAGAATAATCTCGTCAGGGACTAGTCCAGGAATAGCTGACGGTCTGCATTACACAACCCAAGATTAGATCATGTGAATATCATCACCTAAACAACGAAGCTTTAAACTTCCACACAAATACACTACAACCACTAATAAACTCGAAAGCTTTGAAACAAACCTATTCTCTTGTTCCTTCTCAGCTTGTCTTCGAGCAATTTCAGCAGCAGTTGATCCAAATGTATCAAATTGCATAGATGTTTCCAGTGACCGGTTTTTCATTTCCTAAAAATTGATAAGCAAAACAATGAGCATATAATAATTTCATTATAATGTTACGGGTATTCGATACATAACAGAAAAGAACAAAAACAGTGAGTACCTAAATAACCGTAACCATATAATACAGTCGAGAGACACAAATTGAAACGAGTAAAGTGATTACCACGAAGGACGTAGACGTTTAGCTTGTATCAAGCATATAACAAATCAGAAACATATGTTATCTAAACCCATAACGAGTTCGCAGTCTCTACATTATCCTAAAATATGTATTACTATTGTACAAAATTCTCACCAAGGTTGTGTTACCATTTTGAAGTATGATACTGTAACAACTCGACACATTTGTCAAAAAAAAAAATTATACAAAATCTTGATCAACAATTTATGGTCCGTAAGTAACCTTTAATTTTACTTCGATCATTAGTGTATAATTTCGCAAATAAGATGAAGCTATTAGTCTAGCTTAGATTTGTATATGCAAAAGACCAACAAAATTTCAACTGAACATGAGATTTGCAAAGCTACATCTACAACAAAAAAAATTGATGTCCATAACACTATCGCCAGACACCCCGTTCTGGTGCAAATTGATGACTACTACAAGGCCAATATTAAGTGGTGGCACTTGCTGCAGTCATCAAGACAATCTACACATGAGAGGAGTTGGATAGCTAGTGCCAGGTTTTTCATTTCTTAAAAATCGATAAACTAAAAGCAATGAGGGTTTAACAAAAACATTATAGTGATTCCATACATAACAACCAGATGTCAACAACCAAGATTATCAAACTAACTAACAGGTAGAAAGTACTATACATTGAAAAAGAAAAACAAAATATGAAAAGGCAAACACAATAACAACTAATAAACCCTAAATTACGCAACATACTTACTTCTTTCTCATCATCGTCAAGGAAATAACTTAAATCCTGCGATTTAACTTCAGCTCTTTTCTTCCTAGATGATGTAAAGGTTTGAGGTACCCATCCTTCTTTAGAACCAACAGTATTAAAATACCCAGCTGAATAACCTCCAGTAAATGCTCCATGAAATCTCCTTCTTCCTTCTTCGTCTCTAACCTAATCAACATTCAAGTCAAAAAGCCAATCAACAACCTAATTTCATAAGATACAATGATACTGACCTAGAGAGAGAGGGATTAAGAAGCGTAAGATACCTCTTGTTTCCAAGGGACAACGGCACGCAACTGCCCAGCAGCTTCAGCTACAGATTTCTTCTTCCTACTAGTTACATCTTCTTCTCTTTGGATTGGCGTACCGTAGAAGACGAAATCTTCTTCGTCCGACATGATGAATGGAATTACACAGAACAAGGGATTAGAGAGAGAAAGAGAGGAGAAATAAAAACCAAAAATCCCCAATTCTTTTGTTTCGGTTTGTTTTGTTTCGGAGGGTTATTTAATCGGTCCGTGCAAACAGCTGATACTCCTCCAATGTCACATCACCAAGGTTGAAAAGCCGACGGTTCACGATGTGATCTCGTAACAGTAGAAAACAATTTGTATTTTACAAAAGCCTAAGCCCACCAGACTAGGGCATGGCATTGTCACAAAACATGCCATGAGTAAAAAGCTAAGGTTTAGGGTGGGTGTCCAATAATTTGCTAGTCCACGTGGATTGACAAATTGGGATTGTACTAAGCCTGCACAGGAATCGATTCGAACTGATGGACTGGATCGGAACCGGTGGAACTGATACCCAAAAGAACCGTCCCGTTGGGACCGAAGAAGGTACCAGTTCTGATTTTTAGAACCGATGGAACTTGGTTACAGGTGTTGGTTCCTGGTTTGTTCCCGACTGATCCAGTTCCGATTGTACCGACTAATATAAAACCCCAACATCTATATAGCCGTTCATCTTAGGGTTTTTTCTAACAGTATATAAACGAAAAATTAGGTATGTTGCTACATCTTTTCTTTTCTTTTCTTCGTTTTTTCTCTTCTTTTCAGCAGCTGTGAAAAAGAGAGCCTGAGACTCTGACAGCGTGATGCGTGAAGGGTTTCAGTTCTTCTTCTTCTACCTCTCTTCTTCTTATATTTCTTTATCTCTTATTTCTAATCAGTTGAGTTGAGATTCTTGAGAAGCTTTCAGTTGAGAAGGTAAGAATTATTTCAATTTATTGTTGGGTTTTAGTTTAATTGGATCGATTATATATTGTTTGTAAGTATTATTAATGAATTCTAACCTAATTTTAATTTTTCCTGATTTTTTAGGGTTTTGGATTTTGCATTTAAGGTGAGAAGGAAAAGCAGTTGAAGCCTGAAACTTGGTCAAGGTATAAATTTCTTGAAACTTGAATATGGATATGGATGAATTTGTACAGTAATTTCTTGAAGCATCTGTGTAGTGTACTGTTGTTGTTCTTCATTGTTTTTGTTAGATGAATATGGATGAATTTGTGCAGTAGTGATTGTTTTTGTTAGTGTATTGTTGTTAATTGTCCATGCTTACTATTTAGAATGCATCTATTCTTGTTACCTTGTAATGATTTATGTCAGTTGATGCTTTATTTATATGACCATCTATTCTTGTTGGATGTTGCCAACGATGGATACATCAAGTAGTCAAGCTACAAGTGCACCTACAGGGGCTACACAAACTCAGGTTGGATCCTCTATCCAACCATTCCAACCAATAGCAGCACCAGTAGTTGCAGCAGTAGTACATGCAGCAGCTCTAGCTCCAGATGCAGCAGGTCTTATTAATGGTGTGGGAGCAGGGAGGGTCACATATGATGTATGGCAGTTTTATATTAGGCTCAATTTAGGAGAAGCAGAATGTAAATACTGTCATAAGGTCTTGAAGGCTAAAACTGACGTAAATGGGACATCTGGATTGTGGAAGCACTGGAGAAGATGCCCCAAGAATCCTGACAAGCCAAAACCTAAAGGACAGCATACTCTATCATATCATTCTCCAAGCACTAGAGATGATGGTAGGTTAGTGGCAACTAGCTTTAGTCAAGCAAGGTGCAGAAGAGTAGTTATTGAATTTATAATCATTAATGAGATGTCCTTTCGGGCAGGTGAGGGTGAAGGGTTTAGAAGACTGATGCATGTGTTGGAGCCAAGGTTCAAGGTTCCAAGTAGAATGACAATATATAGAGGTTTGATGGAAGTGTATTGTGAAGAGAAACTGAAGTTGAAAAATTACTTCAAGGCAAGCAAACAGAGAGTTTCTTTGATGACGGATACATGGACTTTATCAAATAAATTCAACTACATCTGTGTAACTGTCAATTTCATTGATCAGAGTTGGATATTGCAAAAGAGGATACTCATGTTCTGTGAGGTTAATATTCATAAAGGTACTGATATTGGTTTGATGTTGGAGTCATGCTTGGTAGTTTGGGGTCTTAATATTCACCAGCAATGGACTATTTGAGTTCTTGTGTTGCTGGTTGGACAAAAGCAGAAGAGAGAGCTAAATATTTGCATGTAAGAGCTAATGCCTTTATGTTTTTTTTGCTTTGATGTTCTTGTGGTCTTGTATTATAATGAGAGCTAATGATTTGATGTTTTTTCTTTCTTATTAAGTAAGGTGTGCAGATCATGCTCTTGCACTGGTGGTAAGAGATGCAGTAAGGGTCTACGACAAATCTATGTAAAAGCATCTCTTGCTAAGTTGGTTAAGTTTAGAAAGGCTGCAGAATTAGTTGAAATTGATAGCAAGAGTCGTTCGATCTTAGATGTAAAAACAAGATGGAATAGCACTTATTGCATGTTAGAGGCTGCATTGAAGTATGAAAAGGCTTTGCTAGGTTAGAAAGGCTGGATAGGGAATACAAAAACTTGTTTATTTTCCCAACTAATCAAACTCAAGGATTTACCTGATGAGTCTGAGTTTGAAATTGAGTTCCTTGATGAAGAAGAAGATGATGATGAGATTGATGTCAAGAAGAAGAAACAGAAGAAGAAGGATATACCTAAGAAACATGTTCATTATTGGGCGGATTGGTCCTTTGCCAGAGGGCTTGTGAAGTGCTTAAAAGTATTCTTCGACGCCACAGTCAAATTTTCTGCTTCAACTCAGGTGAAAACTCATACTTTCTTGTGGGAATTACTTATGATTCATGAACAACTAGTTGAGTTTAGAAATAATGTGGATGAAGATTCTTTTATTCAAACTATGTCTGCCATAATGTTTAAGAAGTACAACAAGTATTGGAATGAGTATGCAGACATGAATCATGTTGTGTTCTTTGCCATGTTGTTGGATCCAAGGGAGAAGGAAAAAAGGATTAGAGTTTATTCTTCAGTGTTTGTATGAAAGAGATTTTGCCAAGGTTGATACAGTTATGAGGCAGGTGAAGTATGATTTCAAGATACTCTTTGAAGAGTATAATAATATGAATTCAGTGTATGAGGAAGGTTCAAGTTCTTCTTTGCAGAGCCAATAGTCCACATCTAGCAACAGTAGCAGGGGTAATGGGTCAACTGGGTATGTTAATTTGATGTCAATGAAGAAAAGGCACAAGAGCGACCCTTCAGCTGATGTGGACTAGACTGAGTTAGATAGGTATTTGATTGAAAAGGTGGTTGGCAATGACAGTGATGATGAAGGAGAAGAAAAAGTAGGTCAAGAAGAAGATGCTGATTTTGACATTCTGGAATGGTGGAAGAACAACAGTAGCAAGTATAAGATACTTTCACAGATGGCAAAGGACATACTTGTCATTCATGTTTCATCAGTTGCCTCTGAATCTGCATTTAGCATTGGAAAGCATGTGCTAAGCCCTTGCAGAAGCTCTTTATCTACAAGAACAGTTGAAGCTTTGCTTTGTACACAAAGCTTTTTGAGAAAACCCATGCAGCTTGATCTGTTAACCCATGCAGCTCTTTATCTACAAGAACAGTTGAAGCTTTGCTTTGTACACAAAGCTTTTTGAGAAAACCCATGCAGCTTGATCTGTTAACTGAATTCATACCAGAAGACAATGCAGAAATTGAAGAAGGTAATCTATTTTGAATTTTTGTTTCCATCTTTTCTTCTTTGTTACCAATTTATTAGTTACTTACTTACTTACTGGTACTTACTACTATTACTTTTCTTTT
>JAJJMA010005370.1:0-19769 GCA_023529015.1 Papaver nudicaule
TTGTTATTCGTTATATATATTGTCTTATGTACGCCGATTGACAAAAATTTTCAGGCTAAAAAACTCCCAAAGTTTCTTAGCCTCAATCATTGTTTGTTTCCATGTGAATAAACCGACTGGTTTGAGGCATAAATTAATCATTTAATGTTCATAAACATGTTCACCGTTTATTGTTTCCTTTCTCAATCGTTTTATGTTGTTGATTTTTGAGCCGATTAATGTAGTAGACAAATCTTGATTTTCCTGTGACTCCATAATCGTTGTTTGTAAACACTTAATAAAGCCGATTGATATAAATACGAATATATAATCGGTTTATATTTTCACAAATGTCCAACGTTTTGTTTCCTTGGGTTTATAATCGGTTTATCTTTGATGTTATGTGAGCCGATTGTTGTCTGTGTAACTGTTAATTTTTTTCTTGTTTTGTGTTGTAGGGAAAACATGAAATCAAACACACCACAGGCTAAGGGTAAAGAGGTTGTCAAGAAGAAGAGACAGGATCCTGTTGCAGATCCTGCCGCCACACAAGTTAGATTGCCTCCCCGTCGAGAGAGTGGTGCACCTTTGAGTGCTGCCAGTCGTAAAAATACTGCTGCTAGACAGCTTGATGTCGATCAACCTATCTCCGATTCAACAACAACAGCTGTTGAAGAACCACAAGAAGAAGCTCCAACTGATGCAGGTGAAGAGACACAAGAAGAAGGGCCAACTGTTCAAGGTGAAGAGACACAAGAAGAAGGGACAACTGTTCAACAACCAGCGGGTGAAGAATTGACTGTTGTGGAGGCAGCTGAACAACCTGAACAACCAGCACAACAACCACAGGGGGCTGAAGAAAAGAAGGCTAAGAAACAAATGAGGAGTTACATGCCAACCGAAGAGCAGATGTTTCCCGACGACGAGCTAGCTAGGTGCACCTTTGGATGGTATGGACGTCTTATGGGGCTATGTGGGTAGTTGGGCCAATATCGTCTACAGAACCATCGTAAGTATCTCATTTAGTTCTATTTTCCTTCGTTTATTCATCCAACATAACTTCATTTCATGTAACAAAACATATCAACATTTTGTAGGACCACGAGGATGCAATACGTCTTCTCAAACACCAATCGGAGGCGGGAAAGATGGATATGTGTCCCTTGGAAAGGGTAGGTGAACGCCCTGAGGATCCTAAAGCTTTGGAGGCGTGGTTAGCTAGCGGTGAAGCCCCTCAAGTGGTAGAGATCGTCAAGAACTCGGGGTTGTATCCTGCCATTGCCAGTACTTCCACAGTTGGATATGACAAACCACTTGTTTCTGCCTTCATGGAGAGGTATTATGCGGAGACAGATTCTATGCACTTCCATTTTGGCGAGATGACCATCACTCCGGATGATGCTCATGAGATTACAGGTCTAAGTATTGAAGGCAAATCAGTTAGGAGCATCGGCTTTACCAAGGACATGGACTTCCTCAAGGACGTGGAAGGCGCCCCCACCGACTCCGCCTTCGCCAAGGACCTTCATTGGGATCTTATCTATGCTTTTACCGAAGCCAAATTGGGTTGGAACAAGTCGAAGACCAATACAGAGATGTGGTCTGGAAACCAAAGGTCGAAGACATTCCAATTGAAATCTCTGAGGGACAAATTCATGGGGACTCTGCGGCTACATGAGGAGAGCAAGTTGGCTCCCGAGCGGGTCACTGCGACAGCCACTGCGTACATTCTCTACATCTTGGGAAGTGTCATATTCCCCGACACATCTGGTTCTCGGGTGAATGCCACCTATGTGCAGTTTTTGGCTGACTTGGATAGGTTGAATGAGATCTCATGGGGCACTGCTTGTCTTGCATTCTTGTTGAATGAGATGAGAAAGGCTTCTAGGGCGAAGAAGGATCAAATTGGGGGCAGTATGCCTTTACTTCAGGTAATCCATGTACCTTCATTTGTCGTTATCCAAAGATTATAGTATACTTAGTATCTTATACTCCCATGCTTCACTTGTAGGCGTTCATATATTGCCACTTCCCAGAGTTTGCCGAAAGGGCGCTGCCGAACCCCGATTGGAAAGAGGAACACTATCTAGGGAGTAAATATATGTACAATGGGAAGCCCTCGGGACAAAAACGAACTTTGATTGAGATTAGGACTCGATTGGACAACTTGACCGTCGAGAAAGTTGTCTTCGATCCTTACATTAAAAGGAGGGAAGAAGGATCAAGTGTACGTAGCCGCATACAAAAGTACTTTGGACCTCTGTTTCACCCCACCGGATATGTTTTCTACAATCCGACAAGAGTGGCTCGTCAATGTGGTGGTGTACAAAACGAACCAATCGAAGAGGCGCTCGGATTGGGTGACTTGGATAGGGAGGAAAGTCAGGCCTATGAGGGTTCAATTCTAATTGTGCACACACCTCCTTGTACATCCACTGATTGGGACAACAGAGCTGAGCATTTGGTCCGCCTTGATCCTCCTATCTCTCCGAACGATTGGGTCGACTCTGATTATATGGAGTGGTTGAAGAGGACTTCCCATCCTCATGTCATACGCCCTGATAATAGAAAGTTGATTGCTGATCCAAAAGAAGCCGTCGATGTATATGTAAGTATTCGCTTGTGTCCTATTAACTTTAATCATTATATATATGTACTTAGTGTATGTTGTATGATTGAAAACAGAGACCTCGAGTCGGCAAAATGATCAACGAGTTCCAGACAGAGCTTGTGAAAGGTGGTATAGATAAGAGGAGTGAGAGGATCTTGAAGAAAGCTCTAGACCAATTGTTGAACCTGGAGAATAAAAGACGAGGAGATCTGTTTGGAAAATCTCAACAACCACCACCGGAGAGGGCAAAGCGCAAGACAAGGGGGGATGAAGCCACAACAAGCGCTGCACATGAGGATGCACAAGAACCACGACCTAAACGAGGTCGTGGTGGTGGAAGAGGTCGTGGTGGTGGAAGAGGTCGTGGTGGTGGTGAGGCTACACAAGACGCACCACCAGCTAAAAAGACTCGAGGTGCTAGTACCAGTGCTCGTGGAGGTCGCGGTGGTGGAAGAGGTCGTGGTCGTGGTTAAACTCATAATAGTTTGAAAACACTTGTTTGAATTTGGTTATGTCGACTTAAAACTTGTTTTAACTTTGGTTGTGTCGAATTTAAACTTCTTTGGTATGTTTGCGTAGGATGCTAACTTTGGTTGCTAGTTTATGTGAATGAATGTGGGTTGTGTACTTAGATTTCTGTCAGCTTATATGGCTTAATCAGTTTACGTTTGTGTATATGTCGAACGATTGTCTGGCAATTTTACTCCAAAAATTGTCAGAATATACAATCGTTCTATAATATTGCTTTCCAAAAACGATTATCGACTTCCAGAAAGATTCATATTTTCAAATCGTTAGATGATGGTTTCAAGATACACCGATTAAGAATGCTCAAGTATTTGAATCTCCTATGTACACATAATCGTCCTATGATGGTCTTCAGATACACCGATTGAGAATGCTCAAGTATTTGAGTCTCCTGTGTACACATAATCGTCCTTTATGTTCACTAATTTAGACCGATTTTTTTTAAACTATCGGCCAATAAATGTGCATAGATACACCGATTGATTTGGTTAAATTTCTGGGCAGAGTAACAACAATCGGCTTACTTTGGTAATAATATGCACCGATTGTTCGAGAACCCAAGCATAATCGGCTTAAGTTTCCATATATATAGACCGATTTTGCGTTGTTCAGATTCAAGATTTGGTTAAAAAAAACTTGGGTGTAATTAGCAACTAATTGAGAAAGGGTAAAACAGTTATCTTTTATAAGGGGTTTTCCGATTTTGCTATATAACAACCGCCGGAATTATTTTTTCATGGGGCCAAATACTCCCTTATGGGGCCAAATTTAGGCAGGTTTACAATAGTTCACATACTAGCTAGCTAGCTAGCTAGCTAGGAACTAACAAAATTCCTCTAGCATCCTAAAATCCATAGACCCAACCAAAATAAGAACAAACACAGGACACAAAATAAAGCTTACAGAGAAATTTTCGAGTACAACTCATGAGCAAAAATCCCTCCAGGACAACCAGTTTTCCATCAAACAATACAGATAATCTCACTGACAATTCAATCTACACGCCGAATTGCACAAAAATACCCAAAATTTTGGTGTGTCTTCCAAAAATATATCTTCTAAAAATTAATACAAAGAAATACCCATGTCTACCGATTTTAGCCCTCAAAGTCGACACCCTAAGTACAATTTTTGTGGTCAACCAAAATTGACCACGATGATTAAGGTCTACACCTTTGTATCTGAAGTCTAGACCTTACGAAAAGTTTATTTTTGGAATTGCCAAAGTGTAGACCTTGTGTTTATCATAGTCTAGACTTTATAAAAAATGCTATTTTTGGAATTTCAAAAGTGTAGACCTTTACTTCCCAAGGTGTAGACCCTAAATTAAGGGTCGCCACATAGGCGCCATGTAGATTTAGAATGGTCTAGACCGCCAATAGTAGAGTCTAGACCATGCATATTAAGCGCCATGTAGGATCAGAATGGTCTACACCTCAATACCAAGGTCTGCACCATCAACCCTATAGTCTACACCTTTGAATCCATAGTCTAGACCTTGATGGCATTTCTGTAAAAGTAATAGGGATCAAGGTCTATAGTAGTCATCAAATGGTAGTTTTATGTATTAAATTTTAGAAAGTATATTTTTGGAAGAACTCTTTGACAATGTGCTATTTTTGTTGATTTCTGGAATCATCAATCGAATCTACAACCACAATGGAAAATACAACCTGAGGCGCTTCTGCCAAATCAGTAGTGCAAATCCACAAGGGAAACTAAACAGTAACAACATTCAGCATTGGCATTAATGTCTAAAGAAAACATGAAAAACAAACAAACAAACTAGCTGCCTAGGAACAATTCAAGAACCCATTCAATGAACAGAAAAGATAAATTTCTGGGATTCTACCAAAAGAACTAACCGAATATCATCGACCGACAGACTAATTCACAACATTTTTACTTGTTTTCATAAGTACCAATCTTCTGGTAGTAATACTTCCCGTCAGTTCCTCTTGGAATTCAAAATTTTCCTAGTCTCGTTCTTCAAATTCTCCAACACTACCTTCACCTGGTGTAACTTGTGCTTCAACGCTTCGTCATCTGACAACAACAGTAGCTGAGATTGCTCTAATCTTCTCTTTTCATTATCTGTAAGAGCAAGCACTATGGTTCTCTTTTAATAGAGAATTCTCTATTGAATAGAGAAATGCAACTACTATGGTGCAAAATTTCTCTATTGAATAGACATAGAGAGGGACTTCTCTATTGCCTGCTACCAATCCGTAGCAGGCAATAGCAATAGAGATGCGAGGCGGAAATCCAATTCCCGCAGGGCGGAAATCCAATTCCCGCAGAAAACTTTTTACGGAAACTCGATTTCCGCCGAAAAGTCATGCGGGAATTGGATTTCCGTCCCATAAATAACACCGTTTGACCTTTTTTTCCTTACACCCCCTCTACACCTCAACATCTAACCATCCATCTTTCTATTTTTTTCATGACCGTCAGATCCCCAACGACTCTTTTTTCAAAATTCAAAAAAACTATCCGTTGGGATCTCTTCTATATAAGAAAATTCACTCTCTTTGACAAATCCACCCTAATCAATCTTGTTTCTATTGATTCTTTCTTTCTCCCTTCAAATTTTCAAATTTTTTTCATCACCAAATCAAAATGGCGGCCAATTACACCAAGTTAGAAGATCTAGCAATTACTTACTCTTTCATTCGTAGCCGAATGAATGGTATGGTGGGAGAAGTGGAACCTTGGCAACCGGCGTTTTGGATTCGTGTTTTTGATGTGTTCGTAAGAGTTACAAACAATCCAAATGGTCGAGATAGAAATGGAATTAGAAGTCGATGGAACCGCATTAGTGGAGACATCTCCGAGTTTTGTCGAATTATGAGAGCTATGTACCAAACAAATACAAATGCGTCACATGAAGAATTGGTCTGAAGATCTATGTCTCGATATTAAGCTCAATAACCGGGCATTCGTGTTTGGTGAATGTTATGAAAGATTGAGGATTTACAATGATGTGTTATGAAATGTTAAGAGCAACGTGATGGAATCTATTTGGCAAGATATTAGTAGTTTTTTTTTTTCCATCTTTGCAATGTAGTTGTAATCGCAAGTTATCTAGTCATGTACCAATCAAGTTAGCAAAATAAAAAGTACCGATATTAATTCCAAGTTTCAAGTTAGCAAATAATAAGTTTTCAATAGATTAAAACTAAACTAAAATTGGCGAGCATTCGGGTTGTTGAGCAATCCAGTGAACGTTCCTACTCCCTCAGCCTCAGCCATGTCCCAGTCAGCATTATTAGTAGTAGTAGTAGTACTTTGTGGCCAAGTTTGCACAAATTGCTCACTCCGATATTGAGATAAAGGAATTGTTGGTAATCATGCGATGACTGAGAAGTCGTAGGTGCTTCTTGGGGTCGATAAAAATCTCCGGGTGGAGTTTCCCTAACAAAACTACTGGTATTACTGCTGGTACTTGCACTCTCATAGAACGGATAATAAGCTTCCCTAGGACCAATGTAAGCTAGCTCCCGACGAACTGAACTAGAGCTAGAAGATCCCTCAATTTGATGGTGGAGGTCCGCTGTATAGTCATACATATAACTGTTCAGTGCAGCATTCTTGTCGGCGAGAAACTGGCTATACTTGCACCATTGTTCCTGTTTCATGATTTGTATTATAGCATTTTGATATGAATATAAACAAAATATCGCAATTCAAACATAAAGTACTGTTATATTGATACTTACCGCTGTACCAACAGTCGGATCAAATGTGTGTACCTCTTTCATGTATTCCTCGCCTAACATTCTCTTCATTGCTCTACCATCATTGCCACAAATGACAGCATAAGGCGGCTCCTGGTATGGAAACTGCGGATGGGGAGTTGAAATATACTCTGGAACATATGTCGATTGAGTAAGGCTCGGTTGATCGCGAAATCGGATTTCCGCCGGTCAAAAGTCAAGCTTTGACTGTGCGGGAATTCGATTTTCGCAGATTTTTTTTTACGGAAATCGGATTTCCGCACAGAAAAGCTGCGGAAATCTGATTTCCGTCTCGAAATAGCTAAGACCACTGTGGTTGCCATTTTTTCGGCATTTCTGCCATCCCCTTTCTCTATCCAATAGAGATGGCTTATGGCACCATAGTGCTTGCTCTAATGTTCCCAGCATTCGCCAACCTTTCTTCTTCTTGAGAAAGACGCGACACTTGCCGCAAAGTTTTTGTCAGTAACATGCACAATTCCTGGCAGCAACCATAGTTTCTATCCCATCAATTTTAAAACACCTTCAAAACCCCCCTTCATAAAACCAACATCAAACCCCCATTAAATCCACAGCAATAAGCACAAATTCCCCTACACAGCTCGCTCGGTGTGCATTTCTCGGGCTTCACCATCACAAATTCTAACCAGTAATCACCTCTCCGTCTCAGACTTAAGTGTTGTCCCTTGAGAAGACTCCCAGATTCCATAGTTTTGTCTTGTGAGAAGTACAAGCAGCGGCATGGAACTGAAATGAGCCATTGTCGACCTAATTTTGCTGTTGTTTGGGAATTTTATTTTTCTCTCACTACATATAAGTGGTGGGGATGTCCACTAATAAATCTCGGGCCTCCAGCTTTTTTCTAAGCCCATGGCACAGTCTTCAATCTATTTTTCATATATTTTTTGTTTTTGTTTTGCGACTTAAAGATATGATACTCTTGAGTAGGTGTTTTAAGCACCTATCACTCCTGCATAATCATTTCAACCACTACTACTAAACCCATTTTCTTCTTCCATTGTAACTTGCAGGGTTTTTCTTTATTCTAATTCTTGATACTGCTTGAACTGAAACTTGGCCAAGAAAATGAGTAATTTCTTGTTCAAAGATACTACTACTACTACCTAGTATTGATTGATTGATGAATGGGGGTTGATAATTCTTTATGCAAAACCTAATCTGGATGATATTTAGAGAGAAAGAGAGAGATAGAGAGCACAAGACAAATTTGCAGAATGAATGGAATATCACTTAGCTGTTATTCATCCCTTTTTATAGGAAGAAATTGGTTGTCAGTTTACTAGAAAGATGTTATCCGCACCCCCCATGGGCGCCGATAGTAATAATTTACTGGAGCTAAGTTGTTCTTGGGATGAGTTAAACCACCTGGTCATGACTCTGTCTGGACTCTGCAGGGTTATTTAACACTGTGGATCGGGAATTGGACTTCCACCACTGATACAGTGATACAAGACATAATAGGGTGCGTTCTATTTGTGACTCCAAAACGGCTTGTATGGAGATCTGCAGAAAGCCAAGATGAATGGCAATTTTTAGTAGGCTTTATAATCTTTAGTGCGGTGTGTATGCGGCATGTCCTGATCACGACACCCGTTAGTGGAATCTAAATAAACTTACAGAACTACGAAGGCTGTTGCAAAAAAAATATGCGAGACTGCAAAATAAACTTACAGAACTACAAAGTAACCACAATCTTTGTTTCTCTTCCAGACCGTCAGACAATTTATTTACTCTTTGTTCTCAAAATGTATAGGCAATAATTTTGTAGCACATAACCACACACCTAAACAATTGTAATTTGAAGCAAAAACATTATGGGAAACATGCGACCCTAATTCGTCCCAGAACAACCATACCAAGATGCTGATCACTCTGGGGACGGAAAGAGGTTCATCTCATTTTTGTAATCTTCCACAATATTATTATAAAAAGAATCAGCATTTCGTAACATCTTTATTGCGAAACGGAGATTTGCATCTGCTGCAGCAGCTACACCTCCAGAATCCTCAGTAGCCTCTATTCGTTTGACAACATTGCAAAAGATCTGAATTGTTTTAAAAAACATCATTAGTAACCATGAATACAAACTTGAGTATAGAAACGTTTGCAGTCAACGTCTGATAAGGGATTACGTACCCGGAGAGAAATGACCCAAATATTATCTTTTTTCTGTTCCCTGTAGGTTTCAGCTAGTTCCTCTAACTTCCGTCCCATCTCAGGTAGAAATTCTTTAACTAATCAAATGCAAACGAATTGTTAGTTTGTGAAAGCATTCAGTCTATAAGAAGAAGACAATCACAAGTTAACTTACCATATTCCACAAGACGGTGGTGCATGATATTATTTCTCCAGTCTTCGCAAACTAACCTACATGTAAACACTGATTCAATGGGTATTCGTTTCATAATCTCTAACTTAAGCTCAACTGGGAGAATATGGAAATTCTCCATGGACCAAACAAACAAGGGGTTACAACCCAAGACTTCCTCAGGTCTCCTTCATGTTCCCGGTCTTGGCTGTTCATATCGGGAGCTTCTGTTTAGAGAAAGGTTTCTTACTACCCATCCCTAAAAAAAAAGCCCGTGGAGTGCTCATTCGATCAACACCTATTGGTTCAATGAATTTGGATTAATCATTTAAACCACTACCACTAAACCCATCTTCTTCTCCAATTTTCATTCTTTTATTAGAACTCTGATGATTCTTGACTTAATCAAGATCATTCGAACTACTACTACTAATTCCATCTTCTCTTTGATTTTCAGCTTCCATTATAACTTGCAGGTCTTTTTTTCTTTCTTCTGATTCTTGATGCTGCACTTTCAGTTTCTTGAACCAAAACTTCACCAAGAAAATGAGTAATTTCTTGTTCAATGAATGAATGGGGATTGATATTTCTTTCTGCAAAACCTAATTTGGATGATATTCAGAGAGAGAGAGAGAGAGAGAGAGAGAGAGAGAGAGAGAGAGCACTTGGAAAGATTTGCAGAATGAATGAATGAAAAATCACTCAGCTGTTCATCTCTTTTAATTTATAGGAAGAAATTGGTTGTCAGTTAGACGGTTACTAAGAAAGATGTTATCAGCACCCCCATAGGCGCCAATAGTAATTAACAGAAGCTAGTTGGTCTTGGGTTGATTTACACTATGGGTCGGAATGGGATTACTGGCCACCTGGGTTTGTGCACCCACAAATTTTAGTAATTCTTTGTTCGAGAATGTACAACAATTTTGTTGCAAACAACACACAAAAGGAATTTCAAGTTCTAAACAACAACTAAAACAATTTCAGGTCTATTTGTGAGAAAAAAAAAAGGGTTTCCACCCTTTGATACAAAGAAAAAACATTATAGCAAACATCCAATTCCAGTGGCCTAATTTTTCCTAGCACAACCGTTCTAAGAATCAAATGCCAACCACAAATGGAAAATTAGTCACTTTCCGGTACTCGGAGAACTCTATCTCGCTTTTCCAACGTTTCACAAGAATATGATAATATTCTTCAGCTTTACGTACCCACTTTATAACTCGACAAATATCGGCATTTGCTGCAGGTTCCTTAGTAGTCTCGATATATAATACCTGGACATACCCACACCATCTCTAATTGTTTCACAACATTATATAAAAATACGAACTTGAGCATAAATTGTTACAATTCAAGTCTAAGAAGGGATTACCCAATAAAAGTCTATGTCGGATTAATACTTTTGTTCCTTGAACGTTTCAGCTAGTTCCTTTATCTTCAGTTCCAACTCAAGTCGAATTTCCTTAACTAAAAAGTACATGTATTAGGATATCATGAAGTGAGACAATTTTCATGGTTTATAGTACCTAGAAAAATACACTTATTTTTTTGTGAAGGCGTAATGCACAATTAAGAAAAAAGATTTTTCAGTCTAAACATGTCAACATATTGTACCCCATTATAGAAGAAATCAGGCACTTACCGTACTCCACGAGACGATGGTGCATGATATTATTTTTCCAGTCTTTGCATACCAACCTACACGTAAACACTGATTCAATGGGTATTAGTTTGATAATCTCTAACTTAAGCTCAACTGGGAGAATATGGAAATTCTCCATGCATCAAAGACCATACAAACAAACAAGGTTTACAAGAGATATCCGATATCAAGTTCCAGCACAAATCCTAAAGGTTTAGATTTATATACACTACTAGAGTTTTAAGAGTACTGAAATCCCTCCAAAACTAGAATTCATACGTTCTGGGCCTTGACTTTTCTTAACGGATGGAGTCTAAAGCCCAATAAAATCATGTATTCGATGTTGATGACCCTTTGTTCAAATCTTTGCATTCACATCATAGAAGTAGTAGTCAAAGTGATAGTAGTTGTAGTTCTTACGAGGAACGAGGTTTCATCCGTTGCGAAAAGGATTACTTCGTCGGGAAGGACGAAAATAAAACCACAACATATTCCTTTTCCTTCTTCGATATTGACAAGAAGGTATGTAAGCAAATCCCCTTTAGACTACCCGAAGGAGACTTTGGCGATTCTATCCGCAGAGAAGGTGCCACGGTGAATATCGAAGACTCTTTAGATGGTGTGCTGCTTTTACGTTTCAAGGTCGGTACGAATGATCGATGTGAATATTGTGTTTATAACCCGGCTAGTGGTCGCTGGGTGCAGCTTGTCCACAAATGTATTTCTCCTTGTTTGGCTTATGACCCAATCGCATCAAAGTACAAAGTAGTTGGGCGTATTGCTAAGATAGGACGTTTTTACATCCGTACTGTTGATGAAGAAGATGCCCGATATTCATAGGGGATACGTGCCGGTTACGATTACACTCGCATAATTGGTAAACCCGTTTCTGTAATTTATGCTTTATACTAGTATATTGCCCGTGCCATAATGGCACGGGATCAGACTTTTCTTTTGCCATCAAAACTGAATCATTATGAAAAATAACAATTTACAAACTGCGTTGAAATACACAGCAAAGAATACTAATATTAACTAACTAACAATCAAAGAATACTTAAAATTAAAGAATAGAAATGGAATCACGACTATTGCCTATAAAAGGACTTCCGGATACACCACGTTCGATGTTTCATGTCTTGTGCTGGTGCTTGGGAGTAAAACATTAATAAAACCGGCAGTCGTACACCTAGACAATGCGACGTACAACTGTCCGTGGCTGAATACGGGGCTTCTCAAGTCTATTCCTACGTGTCTAAGTGATTGTCCCTGAGATTTATTTATTGTCATTGCGTAAGCCAACCGAATTGGAAACTGCCTTCTCGTTATTCGAACAACGACGTCCGACGAAGAAGGTGTAAGTGATATGCGTGGTATAAAGACCACATCCCCAGCTTTGTCACCTGTTAATATGAGCTAAAAGATCAGAGCAATGAGCTATGTTAAAGAACCTAGTAGTATCACATACTGATTCGGTAGAAATAAATATAGGT
Source organism: Papaver nudicaule (assembly GCA_023529015.1). Taxonomy (NCBI): domain Eukaryota; kingdom Viridiplantae; phylum Streptophyta; class Magnoliopsida; order Ranunculales; family Papaveraceae; genus Papaver; species Papaver nudicaule. The sequence goes on from JAJJMA010005370.1 coordinate 12,320, forward strand.
TATGGAACATCTATTGATAAAAAAAGGCATGAATAGTGCTTTGTCACCTGTCAATATAGTAGCCACAATAACGTGTTGTTCGCAAATCTCTATTCTTAACCTTGTACCATTGCATAACCCATTTCTAGGTGACAGATTGCGCAGCAACATAACGGGGCATCCAATTTTGAGATCCAATTTGAATGGAGGTAATCCAGATGGATTCTGTTGGTTCAAATTTTCACTCGCATAGGTTGCAGTTGTGGTTGCTTGGCTTCCTCTAACCGGCTCCTGTTTATCCGCTGCAAGGTATGTGTGATGTTCGCCAATATACTTCTCCAACACCATTTTGTTAATTTCAGAGACCTCATCATTCCTTGCAGACAATATGGTTCTCTCTTTGATCCATTCTGGAGTTGTCTTGCCCATTTCTTGGATTCCAGGATATAACTTTGAAATCAACTCATGTATGTTGGCACATTTCGAAACCGCAGACGGCAAGTCGACTTTCGGTCCTAGATTTGTTCCCACCTACAATAAAGTTATAAATGGATTGAATCAATAACAAAATAAGATATACATTATCAAAACACATTGTAACGGAATTCTGTTTTGAAAGAAGGATAGCAAAAGAAAAAGAAAGAAGGATATAAAGCAGTTATAATACATGTCTAGAGCGGATAACAGGGATTATGTACTGCCATGAATAAGTATTAGAGCGGAGTTAGGAGATACATGTCTAGGCCTGGAGTATAAAAAAAGGCTCATACCTTCAGTAAGTACTCAACTGAAAGCAACATGGCAAATTTTATTAAGAAGTAACAATCATCAAAATGATGAATGTTAACGAAGAAACAGAGTTACACAAGATATCAGTGAATAACAGCTTCTCAATTACAGATTAAGGTACTAAGGGAGAACCCTTCAAACAATTTATTACTCAAAGCCCAATTGTACATCGTACACTTAACCGGAAAACACATGGAAATTTGGCACTTGCGAGAACTAATATCTGGTCAAGTCTGGTCAAATCCTCTATTATTGTATGTTCTTCATTGTCTGTCTGTTTTTGTCTTGTGTGTGTACGAGTCCTAGAATGTTTTCTGCAGTCCTTCTTGTCTGTTTGTGTCACATGTATGTTCTCTAGTTTGCGTGTTGTCTAGCCTATATATTCTGGTCTGTGTCCTGTATTTTGATTACTTCTCAATATTACTGATCAACATTTTCTCAAAATCATTTCTCAATATTATCTTCTCAACAACTTTTATTTCTCAACAACTTTTATTTCTCAAAATATCTCTAAAATCTCACATGGTATCAGAAGTTGTTCAAGGGAAATTTTGATTTTCTCACTTCTTGATCCTTCCGCTGTATTCTTTTTCTTTTGCTCATACTTCTCAACATCATTTTTCTTCTCATTCAATTTCTCTGAAATCTAGTATGGAAAATTTATCTTATATTCAACATATTTCTTCTCTCTGTATTGAGAGTTTTACTTGTTTTATCTCTCATTTCTTACTGAATGTAGTGGTGGTGGTGAAATTACTGATGGTGTGCAACAAGAGTTGATTATTAGTGTTCAAGAAAGATTAATTGAGTCTAGTTTAGCTGCAAATGTTGGTGATATTAAATCTGAGGTGGTAATTTTAGACTCAATTGATACCTTTGACTCTTGTGTAAATGGTGTTAGTACTGATTATTTCTCAAAGGGAATGACAAAGTGCTCCTCTATTGTTCAAGCTAAGAAGGATGAGGGTGTCACAATAAGTGTAAATCCATCCTCATTTGTGACAGGTGATGATTGTAATGCTGAAATATCTCGAATTTATTCTTCTGCTGCAACAAAGACTTCAGTATGGGTGCCTGGTTACAGTAGTGATGGAGGAACTGGTACTATCTCTGCAATACTTGCTTCTTCTCATATGGTGCATAACAATGTTGTTGTTGCTGATGCTTCTTCGTTGCAACATGATGTTGCTTTTCTACAAGTTAATTCTGAGGGTGTAAGTTTCAATTCTGCAGTATCTCCTTCCTTTTATGTACCTGGTATGATACAAAATCTCTTATCATTTGCAAAGTTTACTAAGGATACCAATGTTCCTGTCAAGTTTTTTGATTGGAGACGTGAGTTAAGTTATGCATCCAAGAGAAAGTTTATTACTACTGAGAAGATTCATAATATCTTGTATCCACTGGAATCATTGCTTCCAGTATCATCTAGTGAAGTGCAAAATGAGGCTGTGGTTTTACTATATTCAAGTACTTCTTATACTTCTACAGTCCCAGTTGCTCCTATTGCGCTTCAAAGTAAACCACCTTTAGTATCATCAACACTTGCTCTTAAGGATGATACACAGCCAGTTATACCTGCTGCTCCACCTGATGCTATTATCTCTACTGAGCAACCAGTTGTACCAGCTGTTATCTCAACACTAACTAAGCAATCATGGTGTGACTTCTTCATGGCTACAATCTACTTCATCAATTGTCTCCTGCACCAGCAACAAATGCTGCTTTTCGTGCTCCAAATGGTACTTTTTCAGCAACGAATGATGCATCCCCTACTTCAAGCACTGCAGTTGGCTGCATCTTCATCAAATGCAACTTTTATGTCAGAGGTCAAAGTCTGCCATCTACTTGCAGGACTGATGTGTCTCAAGTTCAAGCTTCATCTGCGATATCAGCTTGAGGGAGGCTGTGAGAACTAATATCTGGTCAAGTCTGGTCAAATCCTCTATTATTGTATGTTCTTCATTATCTGTCTGTTTTTGTCTTGTGTGTGTACGAGTCCTAGTATGTTTTCTGCAGTCCTTCTTGTCCGTTTGTGTCACATGTATGTTCTCTAGTTTGCGTGTTGTCTAGCCTATATATTCTGGTCTGTGTCTTGTATTTTGATTACTTCTCAATATTACTGATCAACATTTTCTCAAAATCATTTCTCAATATTATCTTCTCAACAACTTTTATTTCTCAACAACTTTTATTTCTCAAAATATCAGATCTAAAATCTCACACGGTAGTTGTGTTTAGTAGACGTAGTAGGTTTTATTGCTTATTCAAAGATAATTTTTTGTGCACTGCTCTCGAGTTTCAATGGTAGACTATACTAGTTCTTAAGAAATTTGACACCGGCACATGGAAATTAGGCGCAGAAATTGATTATTATGGGAACTAAACATCGATCATGGATTCGATACTTGAAACGATTTTACATTCAAATTTGGTCCTATCTAAATACCTCAAGAACAGGTCTGGTCCGGCAAGACCTTCAAAACATCGATACTGCACATATATATTCGCTTTAGAAAAAGATGATGCAACGATAGCAAAGACACTTTAGCAATGTAAACATAATCGACTAAGGAATCAATATTTATGGGGGAATAGATTGTCTGAAACCCACAATTATTAAGCATGAAAAACAAACTCAGGAACCCATTAAGAATGGTTCATTCAACGATTAAGAAAGAAAAATAAACCGGCATACTCATCACAAGGTACGTACTTGTTTGACAAGTTCGAACCGGCGTTGAGATCCACTGAAGTCATTGAAATCACTTGGAAGAGTTTCTAGGCCTCTTTCGTGGATAGCTGCCGGTTGGTTTTGAACAATGTAATGCTGTTCCTCTTTTGAGTGATAAGACTGCCTCAATCTTCAGCTTCAACTTGTCAAGGGATTCCTTAACCTTGCCCAACTTCTCTTTTGAGGTTTCTTCCTCTAACTGCAGTTGACGATAGGATTCCAGTAATTCCGCCTTTTCATCTTCTGTAATCTCATCTGCGCACAATGCAAGAAGCAACCTTTTCTGTTCGTCAGAAAAACTGAACAGTTCTGTCAGAGAGGTTTCGTAAAATTTCCACTGCGCAAGTGTATCACGCAACAATTTCTTGACATTCTCTGTGTGTTTATTATTATCGTCATGGAACAGCATCTTCAGGCATTCCCCTTCCTGTCTGCACTTCTCCATAGCCAATTCATGAGACTCCATGATCACTTTGAATTCGGCATTTATAGCATCTATATCACTTTCTTCTTCTTCTTCGAGTTCGTACTCATACTCTGAATCATCATCTGAAGTTGTTTCGTGGTTCCCCTCTTCATTTTCCATTACTCTTACCTTTCTTCTGACGAAGAGTGCAATAGGGAAGGATAATGAATCAGTCAGTCTCACTGCCTGTTCTTTTATAGGAGAAATAGACAACCCAATTGTGAAAGGTTATGTCCATTCACTGAAATAATTCAAAACAATATACCACAAGGGATATGACTTTCCATGAAGAGACTCTTCCAAAGGATGCCAATTGATGGATTCTGGTGAAAAGCCTTACACTTTTCAAAAGCCATTTCCTGAGCTCTTACATACTGAAAACGTTTGAGGTCCGAAAGAATACTAGCTGGAATAGATAAGATCAGTTTCTTTTTCTGCAGCTACACACTAAAACGCATGACCTCCCTGTAAAATATTTTCTCAGAAAATGAAGTCCTTGCACAAGGGCTGCAACCGAATGGACCCATGGTGATGATGATGATGGTCACTTGCCGAACCAGCTATATACAATCCAAAAACATAGCAAATCTAGTTATTTCACCTCGAACAACTTTTGTTTCATTATTTTCCCTCTCTAATGAACCCAAAACTTTCCTAGCTACACATTTGCACGCTCTGACCAGTTTGCTATAGTGTGGAGTCGCCCCTTCGACCCCAGTTTTCAGATTCTCTCGTGTGGAGGAACATACTTTGCCATGCTTCCAGTGACCTGCAAACATAGAAGCTAACCTGCAACTTGGATTCAAACTTTTTCAAATTTTACTATTTCAGTGTGGCGTTTAGGCCTTCTGGTAAATCCTGTTTTAAACTATGCGCCTTGGTTACAAGATTCAAGTTGATATTGCTTGTGTTGTGATTTTTTAGTGTAATATATTTGTGTAGGAAGTTTTCTGCCAAAATGGAGTAGAGGTCATTGAAATTGTGTCGTCGAGATCTTAGAAATCATCTTATTTTCATCAGTATTGTTGGGTTCCAGAATTACAGACGTTGTGCTACTTGCTTGAGTCTAAAATTGTGGGAGTAATATTGTGGGGGTATGTAGCAGCTTCTAAAAGATCACCGTTCAGCAGTATCTGACAGGCTTTTAGGCACACACACACGGTTAAGTAGAGCCCAAGGAAGGCTATGGCGGTGGATATAACGCGTTTCTATTTTGTGGAATTTCCTTATTCGACCGACTTTCTATATTTGGGATTAGGTTTCTCTCTATATATATGTGAGTTATTAGCCCAGAGCCAGAGGCATTCATTCATTCATCGTTTGTGTGAAATAGCTTGGCTGCAGCAACAACTAGGAAAGAAATTGCAACAATTTCTTCTCCTTTTCTTCTTCTTTTGTTGTTCTTCTTTTGGGTCTGTGGCTGATCGATCATCAGATATGGAGTATGAGTATATTGATGAGATTATGGATCAGGTTGAGTATGATGATGGTGAGGACTACGGGGATCCATATGGGGCTTTACCATATGAAAACTCGGTGATTTACGATGATGCTCTGCCTGAATTCCACGGGACTGGCTGTTCTACACCCGACGGGTTCTTGGATTGGTTCCATGAAATCCAAAGAATGTTCGACAAAAAGGATGTGAAACCTGAGATGCGCGTTGAGATGGCAGTCTCCAAGTTTAGGTCTATCGCATCAGAGTGGTGGGAGGATCTCCAGACATGGCGAGCACAGAAAGGATTATTGGAAGATATTACTTGGCCAGATTTGGCTCGGGAGATGTACGCCCAATTTGTGCCCGAAGAATTTGCTTATTTTTATTAAATTTTGCTGTTTCTTTTTTTCCTTTCTTTGTAATCGTGTACTGTTTACAGTCAGTTAATGACTGAAAGTTGTGGATTGTAAAATTAGCTACTTCTGATTATTTTGCAATCAACACATGAATACCTGTTTAAGTCTCTCCTTATTGCAAATTTAATCGATATGATACCCCAATTTTGGCAAACTAAAGTGTTTCTTGTATATTCAGATATAGTATAATCAAACCTAAGGCAAATCCACAACAGAAATTAAAAACATAACCAAAACAAAGAGTTTAGATGTTGCAATTTTTAGTGCAACAAAATTTATGGGGAATATATTGTCCGAAACCCACAATTATTATTAGTACAATGAAAAAACAAACTCAGGGGAACCCATTGATAATGGGTCATTCAACGATCAAGAATGTGAATCACTTGGAAGGGTTTCTAGGCCTCTTTCGTGCATAGCCGCCGGTTGGTTTTGAACAATGTAGCGCAGTTCCTCTTTTGAGTGATAAGACTGCCTCAATCTTTAGCTTCAACTTGTCAAGGGATTCCTTAACCTTGCCCAACTTCTCTTTTGAGGTTTCTTCCTCTAACTGCAGTTGACGATGGCATTCCAGTAACCCCGCCATTTCATCTTCTGTAATCTCATCTGCGCACATGGCAACAAGTAACCTTTTCTCTTTGTCAGAAAAGCTAAACACTTCTGTCAGACCTGCTTGGTACACTTTCCACTGCGCAAGTGTATCGCGCAACAATTTCTTGACATTCTCTGTATATTCATTGCTATCGTCATGGAACAGCATCTTCAAGTGTTCCCCTTCCTGTCTGCATTTCGCCATGGCCAATTCTTGAGACTCCTCATAGTTTTTGAAGGCGGCATTTACAGCATCTACAGTACTTTCTTCTTCGGAATCGTACCCAGAATCATCATCTGAAGTTATTTCGTGGTTCCCCTCACCATTTTCCATAATCCTTGATCTTCTTCCAACGAAGAGTGCAGTAATGAAAGATGATGAATCAATCACTCTCATTGCCTTGTTTTTTATAGTAGGAAATAGACAACCGAATTGCGAAGGGTTGTGTCCATTCCATGAAACCGTTTCAATTTGAATTTGCAGCAATCTACTCAACGGATATGACTCTCTCCATGAACAGACTCCTCCAAGGGATATGACTCTCTCCATGATAACACTCTTAGCTGCAAGAGAATAGAACCATAGTATCGTCACTTGTCGAACCAGCTAGATACAATCCAAAAAACCGAGTGCATATCAAATCTAGTTCTTCCACCTTTAACAGCTTTTGTTTCATTTTCCTTCTCTAATGGACCAAAACTTTAATCCTATTTACACATTTGCACGCTCTGACCAGTTTGCTATAGTGTGGAGTATAACTTTGCCCTGCTACAAATGACCTGTATGCCATGCTACAAAACCGAGAAGCTAACCTGCAACTTGGATTCAAACCTTTTTTTTTTTTTTGTTCTCAAATTATACTATTTCAGTGTAGCGTCAAGGCCTTTTGGTAAATCATGTTTTGCTGACAATGAAATCTCAGGATCCAATCCAAGGAATATTTGAACACATTCAAGTAAGTTATAGCAGATAACTGAAGGAATAATGTTATATATAGCAGATAACCACAGACTTAAACTGAAGGAACCGATAATCC
>JAJJMA010005370.1:19869-32089 GCA_023529015.1 Papaver nudicaule
TTTTTTTTTTTTTTTACTACGAAAGAAGATTTCATTGCTTATAGCAGAAATTAAACTGAAACATCAATATCCCGCTGAACCTCATCTATGATCCAACCAGGGTATAATTCAGACCATTCTTGACTACTACTTAGATTGCTAGCATGCTTGGATAGCTCATGCGCTACATGATTTGCTTCTCTTCTAACATGAGAACATGACCAACTATTAAAACTTGATAAAAGAAATAAACTGTCTTGTACTAGATTGCTAGTAGTCCATTTGACTGCCAACATGTTTCCTTGTAATGCTAGGATCACATTTTTTGCATCTCCCTCCAGTTGTATGTTTTGCAGTCCTTTCCTTTTAGCCCACAGAACTGCTTCCAGGAGAGCTTTTGCTTCCACTTGTTCACTATCTATTCCTTCAGCTGGGATGCATCGCATACCGTTGCATTGACCTGCAAAATTACGCACGATTAGTCCAAGTCCAGCTATACCAGAATCAATCATATGCCGCATCAAAATTTATCTTGTCAATGCCTTCTGATGGCCTTTTCCAAGTCTCCATAGATCTCTGAATATGATTAGAAGGCATGTTGCTAATGTAAAGCATCCAATCTGATTTATTACTGTTAATTTGGAATACCAGTTGAGAAACATTTGGCTGCTCATTTTGGTAAACAAGAGAGCATCTTGCTTTCCAAATCTGCCACATGGTATATGTTGCAAGTACAAACCTGTCAAACTCCTGCGACAAGATGTTATTAGTAGGACTAAACATGTCAGTAAGCCAATCAATAAGGTTTATATTGGCAAAGAAAACAGCCGTCTACTCTATGCCACACTTGTTTAGCTATATGACACTCTACAAGTATGTGTTGAGTAGTTTCTGTGCTATTCCTGCAGAAAGGGCATACATTTGGAATACGGTCACAGTGCCTACTATTCCTATCTCCCACTGGTAGACACCCTTGTAAGCATTTCCATAGGAAGTGACTAATTTTTGGTTGAAGTTTAGTCTCCCAAAACTTTTTCCAAGAGATCCTACTAAGCAGTTGAGTACCAGTCAAAGGGTAAGCATCCATATGTAGTACTTTATAGGCAGATTTGACACTAAATTCCCCATTGGTACTGGCAGTCCATCTCAGTTTGTCTTTTCCCTGTAATGGTATTCTAATTTTCATTATATTAGTGACAGTAACATTATCAAAGAGTTGTCTCAGAATATCTACTCTCCAAGATTTTGTCTGTGAGTCTATTAGTTGGGAAACTCTTTTCATTGCATTAGATGCAAATCTACTATCCACTGTAGTAGACATAGAAGGTACCCATTTATCCCTCCAAATAGGTATAGTTTCGCCATCGCCTACCTCCCAACAACTGTATTTTTTCACAATCATAATGCCTTGTTTGATTCCTTTCCATATCCAGGAACCTGTATCACTAATGAGACCAGATAGAATGTCAGTGTCTGGGAAGTATTTGCTTTTTAATATTTGTACCCATAGAGCATTTGGAGCATGTAACATTCTCCAAGCAAGCTTAGACAGTAGAGCTTGATTCATTATTCTAGCTATCTTAATATTCATACCACCATGCTTCTTATCTTCCCATTTTTTAAGGTATATCCCTCTACTCCCATCTTTTTTATTCCACCAAAACCTCCTCTGTATCGTATCCATTTTTTCAGTCAGAGTCACAGGAATAGGAAAAACAGACATATGATGTGATGCTAAAGAACTGAGGACAGTTTGGGTTAAGATAGTTCTTTCGGGTTGATTTAGACATTTAGACTTCCAGGCTCCTAATTTTTCAGTGTATTTTTCTACCAAGGGACCGAAAGACTCTATCTTATTAGTATGCAACATAAGAGGTACACCCAAATACTTGTCATTCAAAGCTAGTTTTTTTTATATTTAAGATGCCAGCTATCTCATTTTTTATGTTACCACTTACCTTGGGGCTAAAAGCCATTCCTGATTTCTCGAAATTTATAGCTTGACCTGAGAACAAGCTAAATTGCTCAAGAATCCTAGCTAGGTGCCTAGCCTCACTTGGTTTTGCCTTAGAAAAAATGAGACAATCATCAGCAAAAAACAAATGAGACACTGTAGGAGCCAAAGCATTAATTTTCATACCTGAAATTTTGCCCTCTGATTCTGCAGCCAATAGAGCTCTAGATAATGATTCCATACAAAGAATAAAAAGATAAGGGGATATAGGATCCCCTTGTCTTAGTCCTCTTTGCGGTGTGTAAGTTGTACCTGGTGAACCATTCAAGAGAATAGAAGTGGTAACAATAGATATGCATTGTTCTATCATATATACTACACCAATCCTCGCTAAATCCTAGTTTCTTTAGTGCTGCCAATAAGAACCTCCATTCTACCCTATCAAATGCCTTAGACATATCTAGTTTAATTGCCATCCACCCCTTTTTACTCTTAGTTTTCCTCATTGAATCTACTAATTCATGTGCAATAACAATATTGTCTGTTATTAGTCTACCAGTGAGAAAAGCAGTTTGGTATGGTGTAATAATTTTGTCAAGTAATGTCTTAAGCCTAGTTGCGAGTAGTTTAGAGATGATTTTGTATGCTACATTACATAGACTAATTGGTCTAAATTCTGCAGCATTTTTAGGACAACTATTCTTAGGAATCAGGGATGTAAAGTTGTGATTCATTTGTTTCAACAAATGCTTAGAGTGGAAAAAAGATTGCACCATTCTTACAGTGTCACTACCCCCTGTGTCCCACATTTCCTGATAGAATCCTGGTGGGAATCCATCAGGGCCTGAAGATGTCCATGGTTGCATATTCCAAACCACAGCTTTAACTTCCTCAGTTGTAGGGATTCTAGTAAGCATTGCATTATCCTCTGCATCCACACAAGGCACAATAAAATCAAGATAGTTAGTAGGATCTGGAGGATTTGTAGTTCTACTCATAGTAAAAAAATGTTGCTTAAGAGTGTCAGCAATTTCTTCTCTTTCAATTAGCCACAAACCCAATTCATTTTGCAAAGTATCTATCTGGGTTCTTTTTTCTTCTGAAATTAGCTTTTTGGTGAAAGTATGATGTGTTCCTTTCACCAAATTTTTAGTGCTTCATCCTTGCCTCTCTGTCTCCAAAAATCTTCTTCCACATCATACCAGTAATAGTAGCCAGGAGCGGGAACGAGGTCGGGAGCGGGATCGAGGACGGAATCGAAAAGCGTAATATTTTCAAAAATGAAATTCGAGGAGCGATTAGGGAGCGTAAATTAGATTTCATAAATATATGAATTATTCTACTAATTTAGAAAACAAAAACATCTAACATTTATAAAATATTAGTAATAAAAATAGCTACTTTCTTATTGTTTCTTGCTTCCCACAGTATATCTCTCTTATTCAATCATTTCTTTTGCCTCTTCTTTCCATCCATACAACCTAATATAATCTTTTTAGATATTTTCTTAACTTTTTCAATATATTTGATAAATATTTAGTCTTTATACTTAATATATTTGATAAATATTTAGTCTTTATACTTAATATATTTGATAATACTTGGTCTTTATATACATATATATGATAATAAATCTGATATTATCTTGATATTATCCTGAAAATCGTATGGAACGTTTCTCACAAAATGGGAACGCGTTTCTCAGGGGATGGGAGCTAGCTCCCATCACGTTCCTCATCAAGGAGCGCAAAAGCGAGGTTCCGAGTGAGATTCGTAAGGGTATATCACGTTCCTGGCTGTAATCCAGCTTTTTCTTAACTTCTATAATGCCTGCATTATTGTTAGTACTACCACCAGCATATAGATTTTGTAGCTGAATTTTTAAATCAGTAATCTGGGAAGATATATTACCAAAGTGATCCTGACAACTTGTTTAGTGTGGAAAAGTGATTTTGTGTGCCTAAAAGCAATTAAACCTTCTACATTAGAGTTCCAATTATTGGCTATTATCTCCTTACAACTGATGTCCCTAAACCAGGTTCTGTTGAATCGAAATGGTTTATGTGTACAAGACTCGAACTTGGATGTTGTAAATAAAATGGGACAATGATCAGAGGCATAGGGAATCAGATGATAGATCATAGCTTGTGGATAATTATGCACCCAGTCTAAATTAGCAAAAACTCTATCTAGTCTTTCTAGGATTAATTCATTTCCCTGTCTTTTATTAGACCATGTATAGGGATTACCTGAATATGGCATACTTACCAGTCCATTGGAGTCAATGAGAAGATTTGCTGCATCTAATTGTGCTTGAGTAGGTGCCAAACCTCCTTCTTTTTCACCAGGATGAATGATAAAGTTCATATCACCAACAACAAACCAAGGAATGTTATGCATAATAGCTACATGTTGCATATAATCCCATTGCTCCTGTCTGTTGCTGTAGTTTATTGCACCATAGATAAAAGAAACTAGAGAATATCCAGTTCTAGCATCTAATTTGATTTTGCATTGGAAAATTCTTTCTATAATTTCAAGATCAATACTATCCTTCCACATCAGGCATAAACCTCCAGAAAGTCCATTGGGATTATAGAAACAGACATTTGGGTAGTTGAGATTCCTAGTATATGTTTGCATTTTCCTAGATTGGTTTCTAGTTTCAGATAGCTAGAAATACAATGTCTGGGCTATTAGACTTCACAATATCTCTAAGATGTTGCCTAGTGTGCTTGTTTCCTAGACCACAGACATTCCAAGACAGAAATTTCATCTTATTTTTGAATCTGATTTCAGTTTCTAAACTAGTATTTGTACTAACTGAGTGACCACACTTTACAGGATGCAAATACAACTTACAGAGAAGGCTACCGTATTGTATGCAATTATGCTGAGCCACAGAATGCAATTGAGTAGAAATACGTACCAAAATAAAGAGAAAGTTGAAAAATTACCAAGTTCCCTTTTGCCATGTCTTTAGGATGCTGCACCTCATCAACAAATTGATTGATATCCCTTGTGGTTGTGGGTTTAGGTGGCAATTCTGAAGTTTGACCCTCATCCGAACAAGAAGCATCAATCATCATACTGCTGCTATGGGAGAGTGCAGCAGGGATAGAGGTTTTCCTTTGCCTTTTTCCTAGTCTAGCTGAGGTACCATCATCTTCATTTTGCTGGGAGATCACAAGAGTGGTATTACTAGTCATTGTGATGTCAGGAATGACTATACCATCCTCCGCAATACTATGATTACAAAAGATTTCAGCTTTACGTAACAGCATTACTGCCCAAGGAAGATCTGCATCTTTAACTCCAGATTCTTCCGTAGCCTCGGTAACTATTCGTTTGGCGATCGCACACAAGGCCTGAAATGTATTACAAAACATCATTAGTAAAATCATGATGAATACAAACTTGAGTATGGAAACGTTTACAATCCATATCTAATAAAGGATTACGTACCCGGAATATATTGTTATTAAAATTGACCCAATTAATATCATCTTTTTTCTGTTCGCTGTAGGTTTCAGCTAGTTCCTCTAACTTCCGTTCCGTCTCAGGTAGAAATTCTTTAACTAATCAAATGCAAACGAATTAATTGTTATTTTGTGAACACATTCAGTCTATAAGAAGAAGAAGATAATCACAAGTTAACTTACCATATTCTACAAGGCGATGATGCACGATATTATTTTTCCAGTCTTTGCATACTAACCTGCATATAAACACTGATTCAATGGGTATCAATTTTTTGATGATCTCTAACTTAAGCTCAATCGGGAGAATATGGAAATTCTCCATGGACCAAACAAACAAAAACAAAGGTTACAAGAGAATTTGGATATCTTTTGGAAAAATCCTAAAGCTTAATTAGATTCATCAAGGAAAGAAAATTTTAGACTTGATAGAGTTTAAAGAGTACTGAAAGTCTTCCGGATATGTATGTCTTTCCTGTCAGGAAGAGACTCTTCCGGATACATATGTGTTTCCTGCCATCTCAGGCTCCCTTGAACAGTTGGGGTCTAGCTATAACTGCCGACTTATAACCAGTGATGTAATATCAAGATTCTTGTTACAGTAAGTCCTGCCCAGATCCCTCCTAGCTAGTTGCCAGCATAAACCCTCAGGTCAGCATACTTTTATTTTTCCAAGCACGCTTATGGGCCATACCAGGTGCCACAGTTGGTCCACCAATTCCCACTGGGCATTTGCAACAAAGTGTTTCATCACGGCCGTTTCCGTTTTATACTCTTCTTCAAAGGCCATTTCCTGAACTCATTACTGCATACTGAAAACGTTCCAGGTTTGACAGAATCGTATCTGACACAGTATCTGACAATTCCATTTCACAGTCAATTCCATAAGCCATAAGAAGGAATACTGGTAAGGTGTTTAATCATCAAGCTGAAGAGGCTTGATAAGCCAATTTCATAAGCCACAAACTGTCTTGGATGCTACAACATGTCAGCTTCCTTTTTGTGTAGCCTTCACACCTGATCATTTTTCGCATTATAACACTTCTCTCAACCAGTTCCAGGTTCGCAGCCTTGTTGATATTATTGCGAGTAAACTGCAACGATCGCATATTACAAGGAGCTTAGCTAGCTTGCTAGGAAGTATAACAACATTTCCACTAAAAAGAATAATGTCAAGGAGAAAAAATCCATTTTTCCACTAAAAAAAATCACTCTGGCAATACATACAATTCAGGAACTTCTGCCAACATCATTGATTACAACCCCTTAAGTTTCAGAAAATGCAAATCCATAAGAGAGAAAACAGTAACAACATTCAGCATTGACATTAATGTCTAAAGAAAACATGAAAAACAAACAAACAAACTAGCTGCCTAGGAAAAGATAAATCTCTGGGATCCTATCTATCAAAAGAACTAACCGAATATCATCGCTCGACATACTAATTGACACCATTAATCTGATAACTTTGAACAGAAAATACCCCAATTGGTTCAGAAGCAGTGAAGTCATTAAAATCATCATTCCGCCGTCTTCTTTGATAGTCAGCCAGTTTTTGGAGCAGTACAATACTACAATTCAGTTCCTCTTTGAAATGGCACCAAAATTTTGTTACTCTTATCCATCAACTTCTTGAGCGATGCCTTAGACTTCTGTAGCTTGAACCTGCAAGTTCGATCATCTGACAACAATTGTTGTCTTAGCTTTTCCTCTTCATCAGCAGACACGGCATTTGTCAACTTCTGTTGGTTTTGAAAAAGACGCGACACTTCAGCTTCCAATTTTCCCCTAAAGAACCATAATTCAGCACGTGCATCCTGTATCGTTTTCTTATCATCAGCAGGCAGGGCCTTTGCCAACTTGTGTTCGTTTCGCAGGAAATTTCCCAACGATTCCCCTGCTTCTATGGTGCCATTTATCTCTTTTTCATGCGATTTCTTTTCAACTTCATATGCAGAAATCATATCATTAGTACTTCTTTCTTGCTGAATAGTGCTACTGCTTGCATAATATTTTTCAATGCTAACTCCTTTAAGTAATGACATTGCCTTCGCCTGGTCCATCTATAAGAATTGAAGAGAAATGAATTGTATTCGATGATTAAAACAAGTACAAGAGTAGAGTATATAAAGCAGACAACAACAGCACCGACAGAACAACTAGTGAGCTGGTGACAGCTGTAGCAACTGACAACTAACAGTACAGCTGTAACTAACTAACAGATAAAACAGACACTAACGGAAACAGAGTGTAAAGAAGGTGTAAAAATAATTCTATCTCTTATACTCCCCCGCAAGCGAAATGTGCTGTAGAAACATGAGCTTGTTGACCAAAATATGATGCAGATCAGAAACCAACCCCTTTGTGAAAACATCAGCAACTTGACTTGCTGAGGGAACAAACTTGATCACCAAGAACTTAGCCTGAATCAAATCTCTGATGAAATGATAGTCTATCTCTATGTGTTTAGTCCTTGCATGAAATACAGGATTGCAAGCAAGACTACTGGCACTCATGTTATCACACAATAGAGTAAAAGGCTGTCTGACAGGAACCTGCAGTTCATTGAGTAGGTAAGATAACCATAGCATCTCAGCTGATGCATTTGCCAAAGCCTTGTATTCTGCCTCAGCTGAAGATCTGGAAACTGTAGGTTGTTTCTTAGAAGTCCAAGAAATCAAAGAAGACCCAAGAAACACTGCATAACCAGATGTACTTCTCCTTGTGTCAGGGCATCCAGCCCAATCTGAATCAGAATAAGCAGTAATATTACTTAAGTCTGAAGAACCAAGAGTAATACCAGACCCAAGACTTCCTTTGAGATACCTCAAAATCCTTTTGACAAGTTGGAGATGTTCAACTGTTGGCTTGTGCATAAATTGAGAAACATAACTGACTGCATATGTAATGTCAGGCCTTGTCATGGTCAAATACTGCAAACCCCCAACCAAACTTCTATAAACAGTAGGATCTTTGAGCAACTCACCATCATATAAAGACACTCTTTGTCCTTTAGCCACTGGTGTGTTACATGGTTTACAGTCAACCATATCAGCTTTAGTAAGAAGTTCCAAAGTATACTTCTTTTGTGTGAGAAGTATTGTCTTCTGAGTGTCATTCCTATGTACCTCAATGCCAAGAAAATAGTGCAGGGTACCTAAATCCTTCATTGCAAAAGCTTCACTCAAATATGCAATGAAAGAAGAGAGAAGAGGAGAAGAATTCCCTGTTAAAACAATGTCATCCACATACAAAAGAAGAAACATGATACCTTTATCTGTATTGTAGATGAACAGAGAATGATCACACTTGGACTGTGTAAACCCATACTTGATTAAAGCTCCACTAAACTTTTGGAACCAAGCTCTTGGAGCCTGCTTCAATCCATATAATGACTTTTTAAGTTTACACACATAGTCTTCTTTGCCCTTTACTGTGAAGCCAGGAGGTTGCTGCATATAAACCACCTCATTCAAATCACCATGTAGAAAGGCATTTGACACATCAAGTTGTTGAACCTGCCATCCCTTAGATAAAGCAATGGTTAAAACAGTTCTTATAGTAGAAGCCTTCACTACTGGACTAAAAGTATCAGTGTAATCCACATTTGCTAACTGATGATTCCCTTTAGCCACTAACCTTGACTTCTTCCTCTCCTCAGTGCCATCAGCCTTAAGCTTCAACTTATATACCCATTTGCACCCTAAGACATTCATCCAATCCTCTCTCTTGACATATTCCCAAGTATCATTATCTGCCAGAGCAGTACATTCTTCTCCCATAGACCTTACCCAATCAGGATCAGCTAAAGCTTCTTTGAGATTTCTTGGTTCTCTCATATGTAACTGTGCATTAAAAGCAACAGGTAGTGGATGCTTCACTGCATGGTTAGTCACAAAATCAGGTAAATGCTTAGGTTTAGTAATGCCAGCTTTGGACCTTGTTAAAATAGTAGATCCTGAAGGAGCTACAGGAGTTACACTTTCAGAAGATGTAACAGGAACAGTAGTATCTGAAGATACATGAGAAGAAGAAACTGAAGATGAAATAGCTGTAGGCTGAAAATCAGAGAAGTCATAATGTACTTTAGATTTAAAAGGAAAACTTTGCTCATCAAAAACAACATGTCTGGAAGTATATACTTTACCAGACTCAACATCATAACATCTATAACCCTTATGATGTTGACTGTAGCCTATAAATGTGCAAAGAGATGATTTAGGGCTTAGCTTATCAGCTCTATAAGCCCCTAAATAAGGAAAGCAAGCACATCCAAAAACTTTAAGAAAAGACAAATCAGATGATTTCTGAAAAAGGACTTCAAATGGAGACTGAAAATTTAGAACTTTAGTTGGTAGTCTATTGATCAAGAATGTGGCAGTATGGAAAGCATCATACCAAAACATTTTAGGTAAATTTGCTTGACATAAGAGAGTAAGACCAACCTCAGTTATATGCCTGTGCTTCCTTTCTGCAATACCATTCTGTGGAGAAGTATGAGGACATGAAATCCTAATGGTGATTCCACAAGAGTCTAAATGTTCTCTGAATGGTCCTTTTGTGAGCTCAAAAGCACCATCACATTGAAAAGAAAGAATTTTAGAAGACAATAAATTTTCATTGATAGATTGGAAATGCTTAAAAGCTACAGCACAATCTGTTTTGACTCTCATTGGATAAATCCAATGAAATCTGCTATAGTCATCAATGAAAACTATGTAATATCTAAAACCACATAGAGATTGTACAGGTGCAGCTCCCCATACATCACAGTGAACAAGCTCTAAAGGAGCAGTGCTTATTCTATTTGAAAGATAAAATGGCAATTTCTTGCTTTTGCCTAACTGACAAGAAACACATAAAGACTCTGGAGCTTTAGTAGTAAGCTTTATTGACTCAGAGGACTGAAGCTTGTGAATAACAGCAGCAGCAGGGTGACCAAGCCTGTTGTGCCATACTGAAGAAGGAGCAGCAATAGAAGCATGGAAGCATGTTGATAAAGGAAGAGGCAATGACTGAATTGGATATAGATTGTTGTGGCATAAACCTCTAGCAAGTACCTGTTTAGTGACATTATCTTTGATCAGATATCCCCAAGCATGCAGTTCAAAGAAACAATTGTTATCTCTAGTAAATTTACCAATGGAGAGCAAATTAGCCTTAAGAGCAGGAATATGAAGCACATTAGCTAATTTGAAGTTATGATGTTGAGTAGCTAACACAGAGTTACCAGTTTGAGAAATAGTTAGAAGCTTACCATTTCCCATCATAACATTTGAAGAACCTGTGTATTCTGAAGTATCTGTAAGTGCTGAAGCATCATTTGTCATGTGATTTGTTGCTCCAGAATCAGATATCCAATTGGCAGCTACTGGTACAGCTCCACCATCTTCAACAGATCCAGCATTAAGCTCAATTCCAGCAAAGGCTCTTTGAACAGAACTAATGGAATTCTTGTCAGGTGTGTATCTGTAATAGCACCTTGAAGCAGAATGACCAGTTCTTCTGCATATTTGACACTCAACAGTAGACCAATCAATAGTACTAGTTCCTCTATTCTGACTAGAATTAGTACCTCCATAGCCAGAAGATCTGCCATTCTTAGAACCAGAATTGTTGGTCTTGTTATTGAAATTCTTAGAATTCTTAGATCCATTATGTGTACCACCAGAACTACTACCTCCAGGATGAAAATTAGGATTATGACGAGAAGTTCCACCAGCATGACGGTTAAACAAAGCAGTATCATTATTGTCTAAAATACTAGACATCTGAGCTTGTCTATTCTGTAAGAACTGTTGATGATGAATCAATCTGGACTTCAACTCAGCAAAAGTAAAAGGAACTTCTCTATTGTGTGCAGATGTAACAAAACTATCATAATCCGGTGGTAATCCATTGAATACAAAATGGAGTAAGTCAGTGTGACTTACTCTTTCATTAATTGCTGCAAGACTGTCAGTAATCTGCTTGATCTCAGACAAGTATACTTCAATTGACTTATTACCTTTAGTAATGTTTTGAAGACGATTTCTCAACATAGTACGTCTTGCAGATGACTGAGTAGAAAAGGTAGTAGCAAGATAAGACCAGATTTCAGCAGATGAATGCATACCATAAACATCACCATGAATAGAAGGTGTCATAGTAGATTTTAAACAGCCGGCAATAAACCGATCTACTTTCCTCCAGAAGATCCACTCCGGATTGACAGATTCAACACCATCAAGAGTACGATGATGTGGTGGTTCTGCTATCAGACCTTCAACATAATCAAATAGATCTGTAGCAATTAGGATCGACTCAAATTGATCTTTCCAGAGCAAATAATTTGTTGCATCAAGCTTGATAGACACAAAATTGCAGATATTAGAGAACGGCATCTGGAAATAGAACTGATCTCTTTGATTTTGAGCAAACACATTATAAAAATTGCCATTATCAGTATTGTTGATGTTATTGTTGTTGAGATTGTTGTGGTTGTTGTTTGAGGAATTGTTCTGCATTTGACCAGCAGCAAGAGAATTTTGAGTGGATCTTGGCATCGTATTGTTATCAAGAAACGTAAAAATCATAAAACAATGATAAGAACTGATGAAATCTGAACTAGAAACAGATTTGCGGAAGCAATTTTGAAGAATAATTTGCTATAATTTGCTGTAACTTGATCAAAGATCAAGATTGCTGTATGAAATTTGAGATTTTAAGGGTAAAGAAAATTCAAGAAACTGGAAATCAGGCCAAGAACAGCTCTGATACCATATAAGAATTGAAGAGAAATGAATTGTATTCGATGATTAAAACAAGT
>JAJJMA010005390.1:0-13321 GCA_023529015.1 Papaver nudicaule
TATCTCAAGTCGCATGGAGTCGGAGGTAATCAATTAATATGCGTTTATTTTGATCCTAGAATTTGAATCTTTTTTTTTTAGTATTTTTTTTATGTAATGCAAATCTAAATTCTTGTGTTCGTAATGTCACTTATGAACCCCTAATTAGTTACGGGCAGCGCAATGTTATCAATTTGGCACTCTAAATTGATTTTTTTTTTTTTAATTTTTGGCTTATTGGATGGTAGAAATTAGAAAGAAGAGAACGCATTAATTGTGGACCGTATTAATTTGCAGGGCTTCACCTCCATTTCTGACACCACCGCTGAATCCACCGACAGGGCGAAATGCAGATAGGCCAAGGCCACCACCACCGGGTCTTTTGAAAGGGCCGCCTTCAGGACGTCCATGAAATACAAAAATGGCGCATGAACACTCAACTAAGGGAGCAACAGGATTCTTGTCATGGTTTTAATGAATTACAATTAAGCTTTAAATTACAAAATCGGATTAGCATTTAAAAATATAAATAAAGAAAACTGGCGCGAGTAGAAATATTGTTGTAGCTTGTTTCGTTTCGTTTCGTTCGCTTTTTGATATTTCGTTGATGTTCACTGTAATCCGACTTAGACAACTAATATCAATATTTGATACTGTTGCCAATCTCGCCAAGCATTATTATTGTTGAAATTGTACTGCTTACGTTCACCCATTTTGGCATTCGTGGATTACTAATAAAAGTCGAGTGGTGAAATCTAGGTTTTTCACCAAATTTTGTTAAATGAAACTTTCAACAGACGATGGAAACTTGGTTTTTCACAATCTCGCTTGTGTAATGAATCGATTTGTATATTCACGCATAATTGGGTCTGGTCTAAAAGAAAATGAATCGAACTCGGGTTCTCAAAAATATGCGAATATAATAAATATATGGAGCAAACGTGGTTGTAGTAGTAGTAAAATCATTGGGTTATGATGTCAGTGACCTGAGATAGAAACTCGTCTGCACCAAATTCTCTTAGAAATGTACAAAGCAATTTTAGGATCTTACATCGGAAACGAGCGTTATAAGCGCAAATAATGTTTTACACTTAAACAAGTAAAAGAATTCTAGAATTAAAGATCATAGAATTGTGAGTATAAAAATGTATTTAAATCGGTTCCAGGATTGTTGATAGTTGCAATCACATCTCTCTTAAAACGTTAACGCTACATGTACAGTGGAGTTTCTCCAGAGTTTTCTCTTGCCTGAAACAGCTAATGGGACACATTTCAGTTGGACCATATCCCAATGCCAAATCTGAGATTTTCCTTTTGCGAACCTAGAAGGGAGTGACTAAATACAACCCACAATTGGACTAAATACAACCCGTCATTAAAATCAAAAATATTTGTTAACTAATTGTACACGGGTAATTAAAACCCACCTTTTATCTTCTTTATTCTTCCGCGCTTCCCTTTTCAGTTTTGAAGCTTAACTTCCTCTGTTAATCAAATCCACCATCAGCATGATCTTCATGTACATTATCCTAAGAAATATAACTTGCTCAAAGATGTTATCATCTAGGTAAAAAAAAAATTGTCAATCTAACAATACTATGTACCATTACATTTTCGCACAACTTCCATGACTTAAGTAAATCATAACTTCAATATTATATAGAAAATCTCATCAGTAAGAGCTTAATTTAAGTCCCCTGAATTCATCGTCATTGTAAGATGATGATGATGATTGAGATTTTCAAATTTTATTATAAATATTCAAACTAGGGTTTAGGTTAGATCTTAATCCTATTTCTTTAAATTAAAATATGGCTTTGGTTTGATATAGATCATAAAATAAGTGCGAAGATATAATCATGATACAACGAGCAACACATAAAATCACACAGGTGATGTTTTTCATGTTTTTTTTACAGAAAATTAAGGTTCATCACCATGAGCACCGTTTGGAATTTAATTAGGAGGTAAAGGTATTATTACCCACATCAATGTGGGTTTATTAGAAATGTTTTTCTAACTAAGGGTTGTATTTATGCAAAACAAACGTTGTATATAGTCATTGCCACCTAGAATTACTCCTCTTAAAATTGTTTTTGCATATGACAGCTTTTTTTCCTGATAAAGAATATGACCGTTATTCTGAAATAAATAAATTAAAATCGTTTTTTTTTTGTTTTATGAAGAACGCGTTTTGATTAACGTCCACAATTCCGCATCATTAAGCTTAAGTATCTAGTGCTTTCCCACTTCGAATCCCCAAACATAAAATCTTGTTAAAGATTTGGACTATTTAATGTTTGGTACCCAGCAAATAGCGTTGGTACCCAACATTTGAAAAATTAAGAAATGGTACCTGGACCAGCCGTTGACTGTTAAAGTCAAAGTTTGACCGTTTTTTATTTTGGTTTTTCAAATTTTTATTAAAAATATATTTACAGTTACCAATTTATCCTTTGCTTCTTCTTCTCTATTGCAGAAGACACGAGCTACATCCTCATCTGTCTTATTTCTGCAACTCCATTGAAAAAACCCTATAAAAAATTCGAAACCAACCTGAAGAAATTCATTCAGATCCACTGTAAAAGATAATCGAAATTCGTCAATTCAATTCAGATCTTAACAAACCCCATCATCTCCTTCATTTCTTATCATAACAATTTCAATCCCGATTGTGAGAACCAGCAACCAGTTCCGCATTTGCTTCCATCTCTACCAAATCACAGAGATCAGTCTGCTCTAATCCAGTTCTTCAGTTTCGAGACCGGATTGATTGGTAATGGACTGTGAGTTTCAGTCTCTCACTCACTCGAATTTCCTCCCCATTTGCTTTCTCTTCTTCAGTCTTCACTGCTTCTCTCTCTCTCTCTCACTCGCTGTTTGAGATATTACCGATGGAATGGAACTAGTTAACCTTTCAAATCCTAAAACAGATCTAATAGTATTTGTTTTTGAACCACTAAATTCACTACCTTTTTGTTTTATTGATTCTATTAGGTTTTGATTTCAATTTGTTGTCAGTGGAAGTGTTTCATTGAATCAAGCTATTGGTGCTACTACCCTTTCTTTAACTACTGTTGTATGCTTTTTATTATATTATGATGATTGTTAAAGAGATAATTGGCTTATTTATGCAACCTGGTGATGGTGATGGGGGTGCGGCTTCATGGTGAATGGTTTGGGGGGTTTTCATGGGGGTGATGGTGGGTTTTATATTTGATGGTGTGAAATATAATATCAACGGCGTCTGTTGCAGACTCAGTATCTCATCGGAAAAAAGAAAATGAAGGCGTCTCTTGCAAACTAAGTAGAGACGAAGGAAAGAGGATAGTTAGTTTCTTTAAGGGGTAAGTTCGTAAAATCAATAATATTTTTAATAAAAATTAGGAAAAATAAAATAAAGATTGGTCAAACTTTGACTTTAACAGTCAACGGCTGGTCCAGGTATTTCTTAATTTTTCAAATGTTGGGTACCAACACTATGTGTTGGTCATTTGCTGGGTACCAAACATTAAATAGCCCTAAAGATTTTAATCCGAAACAAAAAACATTGTTTCGAAGAAAAAAACAACAAATGAATAAACATTTCTCATTTCCTTGACTACATTCCTTTCCCAAGTCTATGAGACTTGCTTTCCCTGGCTATTTTGAGGGCGAGGCGTTTTTTAATGACGGCGAGGGCTAATCCAAAATAGGGTTACAATGAAGTTGAAAGGTCATCCCATGATGAAAGACATGTCTTTTCAATTTGATATGTCTGCGCGGGATGTTGCGCTTTGGTTGAACAACAAAACCAAACACACGCAGGATTACCTCATGGCTATACCCATAGATGGACTTAATCAATCTGTCGCCCCCCGTCAGTTCATCTCGGTGCTTTGCTATAGGCTTGGCATTCCATTATTCGTCGAGGGGAGCCTTTGTTTATTTTGCCACAAAGAAATGGACATGTTTGGAGATCACGTCGTCCACTGTTCACACGAGGTAGGCCTTAAATACCGCCATGACTTGGTTCGTGATGCCGTCGCCGATATGTGTTACCGAGCAGGTGTTCCGGCAAGAAAAGAAGTCGCCTTGGTATTTCTTTCAAACACTGGAGGGGCCTTGAGACCAGCAGACGTCCTGGTGTACAATTGGGAGAATGGTCGTGATACGTGCTTGGATGTTACGATAGTCTCGCCTTTTACTGGGGGTGGAGTTCGTTCTTTTAGACCAGGCCATGCTATGGAAAATGTTGTCACCCGCAAATGTAACAAACACCTTGACGTATGTAGTTCACATGGTTACGAGTTTGGTACACTTGCTTGTTCGACCCTTGGCGAACTTGGTTCTGAGACCGTGGGTTTTTTGAAGAGGTTGAAGAATTATCTAGTTAGGCATGATGCCAATGCTAACGTTGGAAAATTTCTTTTTCATCGAATCGGCATTGTCATTCAAAAAGGGGTCGGAGCCCAAATTGTCGCTAGGCTTCCTACCAACTTTGTTAAAGAAACTTAATGTATAGGATTAACATCCTGGCTTTTTAATATGAAAAATATTTTTTTAAATACAAAACAACCCTTGATTAGTAGAGATTAATAATATGATTAGTTGTTAACTCAATTTGATTAGCAAAATTTTGGAGGGAAAATTAGTGATAAATGATTATGTTTAGGATAAAATTTTGTATGATTATTATTGTTGAGAGAGAGAGGAAAGTGAAGAAAAAGAAGGAGGTTTTGGAGGGAGGGAAAAAAGTGAGTGTTCATCAAAAATGGGTGATTTGGGAACTAAAATCGATGTGGGTGAAGCTTCAAACGGTAGAGATCAACCTCAAGCTAGTCTCATCACGAAAGAAATGAAAATGGTGATGTTGCATGATCCAAGAATTTTAAATGATGAAGAACGAAAAGCTCTTGCTTATGAAGATCCTATGGAGGGAAAAGAAGACCAAGAACACTCACATGATGAATCCACAGATGAAGACAATGAAGTATGCTTTCTAAAATGACATTTTCGTGTGTTGAATCAAGGGGAATACAAGAACTATTGAAACCCAGGACGAACAATCGTCAAGCAATATTTCAAAACTATGACGATATATGTAAAATCGTCAAGCAACACATTACGACCTTGCCGAGTCTGTGTAAAAACACACTCAGAGATGATAACTCGTCATGGGACACCAAGAACCTTGACGAGTTTTTAGCATGGGAAAGAGTACGTACTTTATATTTTTTTTATGTCGTCGGGTTTTTAGGTAAAAGCTTGACGATTTTAAGTAACAGAAAACCATTATTCTGGTTGAAAAACTCAGTAAATCAACAAGGTGGTGAGTAGACATATGACGACACAACCTTACTTATGAACAAATCGTCATGCATCTATAAAAACTATGATGATTTCTGTTGTTACACTTCCAACAATTGTTTGGTTTGCAGGACTCTGATGACGATGGAGTGATAATCCATCACGTCCATCACCACGGTTTCAAAGGAGCTAACCAAAAAAGAAGAATTTTCCCATGGGATGCGGATGAGGATATGGACCTTGTGAAGAGCTTCATTCCCATCTATCATGAACGACCCAAAGAAAAATATTCAATGTTTTGGAAGAGAGTGAAGCAAAAGTGCAAAGGACGCACCTCGAATATTAGACGTCGCAATTGGGTTCAGTTGGCTAATAGATTCTCCCACATAAAGTCGCATATCCGAGAGCATTATATAGTCCTTGATATGGTCCAAGATACACAGGAGGACGGTGATACTCCGGAGGACGTGGTGAGTAGCTCGACATGCTTTCGGGATAGTATTTCATCACTAGATATACGCATGTGCACTAACTTAATTTGTGTTAATTATAGATCAGAGAATTTGTGTACGTTTGGAATGAGCGTAATGGCGATGGAGAGTATGGTATCAGACACACAATACGTTGCTAAAGAAAAAAGCTCTTAAGTTCGTTGCGGGAGTGTTATTTGATGATGAAGACTTGGCTTACTAGTTTATTATGTAATCGATGTTAACCACTTTTTGAATACTAGAGAGGGTAATATGTGTTGTTGAATTGTGCTTATGAAGTTAACTCCCTTATATCCCAACATTTTGCGAGTTTGGAACTTATATTGTAAATCAGCATGGTTTATGCCTAAACCGCACCGATATTTAGGAATATGTATTCACTGTAACTGTGAGCTGATCGTCATGGTTTCACTTAATACCGTGACGACATAGTTTGTAATTTTCAAAAAATATGATCGTTGGGGTCTTGTTCTATAAAAAGAAACCCTCTCCAACAAAACTTACCTCAAACTTCTCTTCTTCTCATTGTTCCAAAGTATCAAAACAAGTTTCTTGTTCATTTGAAGGTGACAAATGGCCGGATATGGTGATGGAGAATGGGAAGAGAGCGAGGATGTAGAGCTTGTCAAATCATTTGTTAGGGCATTCATTGAAAGACCATATGAAATGTACTCCATGTTTTGGAAGAGGGTTAAGGAATTCTTAGAACAACACTACGGCAATTATAACCGGCGCAAATGGACACATCCTGCTTTCCGCTTCGAACGTATCAAAAGGGATATCATCGGGTATATTAAGATTGTGGAAATCGTTAACGAACACTATCCTCAATCTTCTCGCAAATTCAAGGTGAGTAGTTATCTAGTTTCTTAAAATTTGCTAAGGAAATTTTGTGTATGTCAATCTAACATGTCACTCATTCACCTCTAGAAAGAAAGAATCAATGCCCTATGGAAAATTCGTAATGGTGAACGTGCGTGGATGTTCGGGAAGTGTTTGAAAGTGTTGAACAAACGTGCTCCAAGGTTCATGTCTGATTATATTATGTATGAATTTAGCGACGAAGCGTACTAGGTGGTGTTCTTAAGAAAATAAATGATGTAATGTGCTTTCCTACTAGAAATGTAATGTGGTTTTCTACCTTATGTTAATGAAATGAACCTTCTTGTGAAAATCGTCATGAAAATTACATACTTAATGCTAAATCGTCAAGGAAACACCAATTTTTAAGAACAATCGTAGTGCTTTTGATTTGAATCAGCATGGTTGTTAACTGTAGCTTGACGATATATTATTTGGAAAAAATTGGAAAACAGAAATCGTCATGTTAGCCCACCAGATCATGACGACATAGGATCTCCAAAAACATAGTCCCTGGCCAAATTTTAAGCAAAATCGTAATGGTTTTAGGCATAATGCGTGACGATATCCGGACGAAAATACAAATCGTCAAGGAATTTATCCTTACCTTGACGAGTTGGTGTTAATAATTTGAGCAACAATCAAGGAATACCAATATTATTCAAAACAAGATAAGATGCATTACATAAAAACAAATAAAAATCAAAGCAGTACATAGTTAATTCCAATTGATCTTACATGAAGACACTTACTCTTTATTATAACAATTATTAAGAAAACTGTTAAGGAGACGGTAATATTGTTCGAACTCGAAGTTCTTTCCTTTCCATCGAGCCCATTCCTTCAATGTCCTATCCAGAATATCATCATCGGTATCTTCCTTAAAAATATCTCGGATCAATCTCCTCAAGTGCATAAATTCGTCGAGGTTTTTGTGTATTATACTCCATCGCGCCAACAACCCATTTACATCTCGTTCAAATTGGGTACATTGTTCGTCGAAGGATTCTTTAACGTAACTCCACAATAGTCCCCAATTGACCCCAAAACGACTCTGTTTTACTTCAGCCGGTTTTGGATAGTACAACATGAGATATCTACAAAAACAATGATCTTCATGCCACGTAAATGGAGCACAACTTGGTTTCTTTCGTGTTGAGCGAGGAGGAGATAATGGTTTTTGAGATGGAGTACACTTATAATAATATTCATGAACTATCTTATCAACGAAGTTTCGATATTGACATCTACGAGGAGGAGATGCCGGATAAGGAGTATGTTGAATATCTTGTGTTGATCGAGTTCGCTTTGCGGTTTTTGGTGATGCACTTGACATTGTGGAAATGAAAAAACCAAAAATGAACTAGATTTCTTGGGATGATTGTTTGGGATGAAAGGTTCTCTTTATATGGATAAGTCCCCAACGGATATATTTTTGAAAAAACTAGTCGTTATGGAGTGTAGACAGAGTGTAAGGAAACATACACTTTCAAAAAAGTGCATAAATTTTATGAAATCGTCAAGGAAATTTGAAGCACCTTGACGAGTTTCAAATTTATATCCAGCTTTTGGGGACCCATAAATATTTGTGAAATCGGCAAGGAATTACCTTAACCCTGACGATATGTTATGAAATCGTCAAGGAATTTTGAAAGTCCTTGACGAGTTTGAATTTGTATCCAGCTTTTGGGAACCTGTAAATATTTGTGAAATCGACAAGGAATTACCTGAACCCTGACGATTTCTCCATATAAATTTCAAACAAATTCATACTTCCATTTAAACTAAGTTTGGTCCAAACATCTTAAGTGTGATGAGGAAGAAACAATGACGAAATCCAAAATAAACATACGAAACCGTAATATCATCCTACCACACATTGCATAAAAGTAATTGAAATTGTTTTTTTGAAAACCAAGAACGGCGGTTTGTAAATCAACCACTCCCCTCACCTTCGCCACGACCACGACCCTTGGCACGAGCTCTTTTGGAAGTTTCTCCTCGCTTACTCTCCTGAGTGGCAGTAGTTGAAGGACAAACTCTCTTCTTTGCATTGGCTATTTTTTTAAACATGTTGTTAGCCTCAGGAACATCCAAGTGTCTTAGGTGATCAATATGAAGCTTTAGTTCTGTAGGAGTCATGCCCTCTCCATGGTCCACCTTGTTTGTCAGTGGCTTCAGCACAACATCCAAACGCTCCATCTATTTTAAGGAATACCAAGTAAGTCATACCGACATAAATTCGGTTCACAATTTAAACAACAAAAGAAAGACAAAAAAAACTTACGCTTAACTTGTATAAGGAAGAATCATTAAGAGAAGGTGCAGTAGTGATCTTTTTTCCTTTGCCACGACCACGCTGGACAACTTTTTCCGTACGTATTACACGGACGTGACTCCAACGGTTGTACCATTCGATGTAATCTTTCGCGAACTCATAACCATGGACCACAGGATCCCACGTCCATCCTACTATATGCTTATTTTGTTGGTTCCATTGATCAACTGATGGGCCATTTTTGTAAACAACCGCAATTGTTTTTGTGTCGTTGTGGCTTTCATTGACGGAAACTGGGAATTTTGTAGCGTCATGATCTATTTCTAACCCTTCTTCGGGACTTTCTTGTATAAACCCAAGTTGTCTCATAAATCTCGCTGGGGCATGCATTGTGTGTCCAAGGGGGTGAAACAAGGGGCCATCGTACTTATAGTATGGGTCCCTCTTCTCAATGAAACCCTTCTCCCTATCCTCTTTGTAGGGGTCAAAGACTACATCACTTACCTTTATGTTGTCCAACCTCTCTCAGACCGTTAGAAGCCAACCTTTCTTTCCCCTTTCTTGATCCCAGTGAAGATATACCTGTGCCCTCTCGGCATTCCTGCTTTCCAGTCGTCGTTGGTTTTCCATTTGTCATTGCCTTCCATCAATTTAGGGAAGTGTTCATATATCCACACCTATCCAAAGGATCAATGACACATATGTGTATATTGTCACGATGATGTTATCTAGAATTTGACATTCAAAAGTAAAAAACAAAATGCATAATTACCTGCAATAAAGATGTGTTGCCATTGAGTTGGGAAGTGTGGCTTCTTGATGCCTTTCTCAGCTCGGTGTTTAGGTGTGAGACAACTGCGGTAGCCCACGAATACTCTGCAATCTCATCCAAAGGATCCAGTAGCTGCAAGAAGTTCGCATTCACCCTGTTCTCGGCAGAAGACGGAAATATACAAATGGCTAAGACGTATAACAGATAAGCCGCTGCCGAAGCTTTGACTTCCTTCTCATCCAAAGGCCCCACTTTAGATTTTTCTTTAGCAAGGGTTCCTTCATACCATGCCCTCAATTTCACAAGGTTGATCTCCCTATTCCTTTTTTTGGTTGTTGGATTCTTCATGAAGAAATAGTCAATTTCCGCAGGAGTCCAATCAAACAAGTTGTTGCACAATTCATCAAGCTTGGTAAAATCGAGTCTGATGGTGTACCCATCGCTGGTGGACTTCCCGGCAATTGACAAGTCTAGAATCTGTTTAGCATCATCGGGAATGATCGCCATCTCCCCGAATGTAAAGAGCATGGTGTCTCTTTCCGGATAATACCTCTCGCACATTGCCGAAACTGTCTCTACGTCATAGTTCACAACCGAATTCTCTACAGCGCCATACAAACCAGAAGCTTTAATAAATTTTTTAACCCCCTCACATTCATTTTCAAAATCCCACTTCCTCATATTCTTATAATTAGTTTGGCGCCTATGAAGACGTGTGGCGTTCTTATGATCCTGAAAGATGAAAAAAAAGGATATATTAACATCTAACCAAAGATATGTTGACAATTAAACACAAAAGAAGTTGACATTAACATTACCAGGGTGGAGTAGATGGTACAAGCCCACGAATCCTTGTAACCAAAGAGAACTTTTCCACCATCCGCAGGTAACCCATGAGGTCCTCCCTCTAGCATCAGATGTAGTGCGGGAAGGTGCGCACCACTCTCCCTCGGTTTCTTCTTCTCCTTGCCCTTGCCCTGAACGACATCCCCATTTTCCTTATTATCTTTAGGGTGTTCAACTTGAACGGCTTTATCATTACCCTCTTCTTCTTCTTCTTTGGCACCCTCTTTTTCTTCTTCTTTTTCACCCTCTTTGGTGGCTTCATCCTCACCTTCCTTGTCACCTTCATCATCAACATCATTGTCACGTTGATTTAGGTCGGGTTCAATATCATGACCACCGTCATGATGGTTACCATCGGGTTCGGGGATAGAAGAAGGAGAGGGACACGACATGGAGGATAAAGCCGCTACATCTTTTGTGGTAAGACCACGAAAATTTCCCGCTCCCAAGTACTTTTCTCTGCGAGGATTTGATGGGGGATTCGTAAGTGGAAATTGGATCTTCTTATTCTCTTTCAACCTAACAACACAAAAATTAAAAACATTTATTAACATAAAACTCGTCAAGGTTATACAACATACCACGACGATTTTAAAATTTATGAACAAATCGTCAAGCTTTTGGGAAATACTTGACGATTCACATGTGAAACGAAAATTCTCGTCAAGGTTTGATGCCTAAAATCATGACGAGTTTTCCTAAAATTGGGACAGTGAGCATGTTTTGGGAGGAACAAAATCGTCAAGTTTTTCTAGCCTTTCTCGACGATTCAAGGTCACCTTATTCCTCCAAAAAAATTTCAAGGTTCAAATCGTCAAGAAAATAACCCTTAACATGACGAGTTTAAACAAAATTTGGGCAGTGACCATATTTTCAGACCAATCTCGTCATGCTTTTCAAGTATTACTTGATGATTTCATTTACACCTTTCTAATCCAAAAATTCACAAGGCTCAAATCGTCAAGGAAATTATAAATACTATGACGAGAGTTCGCATGCAAAGGAAAACACCTAAGTTGCAGAAGAACTCTCGTCAAGGTTTTTGGAATAATCATGACGAGTGTTCTTTAATTTTTTTCCTGAAACTGCAAATCGTCAAGCCCGATGGCTAAAGCTTGACGAGTTTTCTACTGTGAGTGCGAAAAATTGGTTTCTTTCTCATTAAAATCAATCGAAACATACTAAAAGTTACGTAAGTGGTGATTCAAGTAACTTACCTTCTCAATCTTGTCATTTCTTCCTCGCTTTTAGCCCGTTCTTCCGGGTTGAAGTTGGATTTGAATTTGTTTTTCCAATCGATTTCCCCTTCAAACGAATGATGAGTTTGTCCTTCTCTTTGGCCATCTTTGTAGAATTCGAAGACTTGAATCGGCGATGAAAAAATTCGAATCGTCGATTAACACGATTAATTGAATTCAAAATTTTTTGGGTCGTCAAGGTTTTTGTTTTTGAAGGGTGGGTTTTTGTTGTTGAGAAGGATAAGTAGTAGAGGAGAGTATTAAAAGTTTTTGATTTTTGGGTTTTAATTTTTGATTAATTATTAGGGTAGATTAATTTGGTATTTAAAATTAAATGTGGGGGACTTTTTAGTATTTGCACAAAGTTTTAACACCCCTTATAAACTGGAATGGGATATTTGAAGTAGTGCTCGCTCCTATTAAAACTGGGCTCGCCCTCAAAATAGCCAGGTTGTTTTCTCACCATGCCAGTTAGGCTTAGTCTTATGGGGCTACTACTTGGCTACTAGATTCACCAAAAGCGTGGTGTATTCTAGTAGTACTACTTCTCTCTCCTAGTTTTTGGTAGTAGCTCAAGTAGTAGCTACTACGGAAACGCTGAACGGTTCAGCGCTGAAAAAATAGGGAAAACGCTGAACGGTTCAGCGCTAAAAGAATATTCTCACAGAATCTTAATAAATCTATTAATATATATTTTGTATTTTATCCGTTTAAATAATCCAACGGCCCAAAATTTTTGAGCGCTGAACGGTTCAGCGACTTGACGTCCAATCTCTCCATACCATAAGACCACCCCTACCTTACTATCTGACGTGGCTGTCCAGTCTAGTATACTAGACTAGACACCATAAGACTAAGCCTTAGCAAAAGATGCATTAGTTCTTCTGTCTTACCTAATCAAAAGTCCAAGCTACATTAAATTATGAAGAACGCAATACATAGTGAAAACACGAGGAGATTACACTGGGGCATGACTTGGTCTCCTACTTGTACCAGCTCTATACGTTTTATGTTCTCAGCTCTATAGATACCAACAACGCTTCCTTTTATGTGCTAAGTCTAAGATATTTGCATTATAAAATAGAGATATTCCCTTGACCTCACCTCTTAGTTTCATCATAAAGTTTCAAAATTCAATTTTGCGTCCGGTTTTCAATCGATCATCAAACTAACGAGAATAAAGATGAAGATGTTTTTCTCTCAGCTGTTTCGATTGTTATGCCTGATCCTCCTCTTATCTCGAGTCGCTGGCAGGTAATTTGTTCATAGGCTTTTATTCTCATGTATACGACAAATACTCAAATTTAATTTTCCACAAAAATTTAGGTGAGTGCACTAATCGAGGACCGTTTTGATTCGCAGACTAGGAAAATTTGCAGATAAGCCAAGGTCACAACCGGGTCTTGTAAGAGGGTCGGCTTCAGGACGTCCATGATAACAGAATCGATGCGCGGATTATTGGCTTAGGTTGTGTAAGAAGACCCTCATGTTCATTGGTTTTAGTGAAGATGTTGGATAATAAACGGACGGGGTAGAAATATTTCTTCCAGGTTTTTTTTTTTTTTTT
>JAJJMA010005402.1:0-13215 GCA_023529015.1 Papaver nudicaule
TTTTGACACCTAAAACTGACAACTAGCTTGACATACCAACGCTAGTGGGTTTGACCGGACAATGCCCTAACAACATCTTCATCAAGTAGTTCACTCCAACACCCTCTTCAACGACTGGGGACTTGGCGCAATCATCGTGCTTTGAAGGAATCCCCACAATAAACACGTTAAGAGGATATATAAGACGGGAAGGCACATGTTCTACACCAAAACAGGAGACGTTCAGATCTACACCAAGAAAAAGAATACAATCGACTCCCCTGATATCTCTCTACCGACTGTTGCTGCCGGTTACCACTGGATTGGTCATTGTTTCGTAAAGCATCGGTGCTCCACCTCACTAAACACCACAGATTCAACTCTGAACACCAATGGCCGCATCTTGCTTACTGGAAAGTACGCCACCCAAGCTTGCATCAAAGGCGCTGCTCAGGAAATTAGCTAACCACTCGCCAAGTGGAGACGATCAAGGAGAAACAAGGACTTGATCACGGCAAGAAGAAGGAGGAAAAGTTCTCTGCTAAAACGGGTAAAACCTCTCCCTTCTTTTTATTTTCTTGGCTAAGGCCTAGCCTATGTATGTATTCACATACATGACACTGGGGACCTCACTAAACATAATATCCCCTTCTCTAGAAAAGTCACGGCGCCGCAAGAGCTTGTGGCGCCACAAAGGTCGTGGCCCATGAAACTTATGGCGCCACGAATGATTAAAAAAAAAAAAAAAAATTTAGGGTTTTGAACCATGGCCACGGCGCCATGGCCACACCCGTAATCCCACTTATCCTTCGTAGCGCCATGGCCATGGCACCATGACCATGGCCTCCTGCTTGCCTCGACAATCGTGGTGCCAACCATGGCACCACCCATCTCGTCCTCCTATCACCTAAAAAAAAAAAAAAACTTTAGCCAACTGCACTTGCATGTTTTCACACGCATAGTCTCATTCTCAGCTTTACATCATAGCTATAGCTCACATCAGAATATTAGCTCGTTATAACCTCTGATAATCTTGAATAGAAAACCTAAGGCTATTAGGATTGCTATCACCATCTGAATGCTTAGTATGAAACATTACTGTTCCACACTAACCAAGGGACTTAATGTAGATGGTGAAAAATGGAAGAGAGACAAAAATGTAAAACGACTCTCTATTTTGCCTTACCTAAAGGCAATTGCCTACTCAGGCACATCTCTGTAGCTCAGAATACAACCTATTCTACGAGTTGAATGTACTCTCTATGAGTTCTCTCTTATAACTCCCGGTGGAGAGGATGATATCATGGTGTAGTACCGATAACCCCACCAACACGTAAACCCATTAATTTACTTCATGTCGACATCGCCTCGAATTCCTCGATATCAGAACTAAATTACTCACTGGTGCTATGGTGGAGAATTGATAGAGATGTACCCTCTCGGGTTTCCTCCTCGATATTTAAAAACCTCAGGCCCTCGCCTAATCTCGGTCAAAACGGAGACGCACCCTCCCGAGTTTCCTCCTCAATGTTTAAAGACCTCAGGCCCTCGCCTAATCTCGGTCAAGACGGAGACGCACCCTCTCAGGTTTCCTCTAGAAATACGACTCAACATCTGAGTCTTAATGAAAACCTCAGAAACATCGTAGCTCTAAGCATTGTCCAGAGTTTCCCGAGCAATATACGAACAACTGAAATAGCTTAAACACACCTAAACAGGTCATTACTTTGAGTAACATGCAAAGCAGCTCAAAGTGCGTAACATGTCACCTAATACGCCATAGCTAAAGGACAGCGCAACGCAAGATACCATGACAAAATACACCACGAGAAGTGATGAAGACCAGGGCCGAAGTATGGCCATGGCCACAAAATTGTTTTGGCCGAAGGCATAGATCTTGGCCAGGGAAAACATGGCGCCATCCATCCATGGCGCCACCCAGCAGACCATGGCGCTATTCACCCGCCATCCTGCATTGTCCAAGGACCAAGGTCATGGCGCCATCACCCATGGCGCCATATCCACCAGCCATCCACCCTTGGCCAAGAGCCAAGGTCATGGCGCCATCACCCATGGCGCCATATCCACCCGCCATCCAGCATTGGCCAAGGGCCAAGGTCATGGCGCCATATCCACCCAGCAGGCCATGGCGCCATCGTCCAAGCCGCCATGTCCATCCAGCCTTGGCCAAAAGACAAGGCCATGGCGCCATCATCCAAGGCGCCATATCCATCTAGCCAAAAACATGGCGCACATCCAAGGCCATAGCGCCATATCCACATACACTTTACTAAAGGCTAAGCATAGGCCGCATCCATACACTCATGGCTATACAACGCCGTTATGGCCCAAAGTAGCGCAGTCTAACATCTGCGTTTCTACACGAGATATCAAAAGATCACACAGGGGGATAACTTTAGGGGTATTGGTCTGGCAATCTACGGCAGTTAGGAAGAAACTGATGGAGATGATGGGGAGTTATACGAAGATGGCGCGAGTGGACATGTTCCACACAACTCAAGCAGTTACAGAAACCAACTCATGTTCTCCACTCCTCCACTCCTCCACTCTTGCACGACTCCCACCTTCTCTATCGAGAGATCAGGGTGAGTTCAACACTATAAATAGAGGCCCCCTTTATCTTCCAAGGCAGAACATATTTTCCAGAACCTCAGAGCAAAACACCTGAGTAAGTCGATGCACCTTTAGCCTTGGAGATCTCCAGTCACCCTCACGACGGAGATCTTGAACTCTCACACCCAGAAACACATCCTTAACCTGATCTCAAGTTTCTTCCACTGTTTCCCTCCCTAGACCAACCTCATCTTCTCTTTGACCGAAGCAAGACGTGAACGACCATTGACTTGGTTTAGGCTCGTCTTGTTCGATTTTGATCTCGAGCACTACAAAAGTACCCAGAGACGGTACATATGTTTTTCAGGTAAAAACAGTTTGATATGGGAAAATTAGTATCAACAGTTTGGTGCTAAAAACAGGGACCAGTGTCCTTGGGAAATTTCAGCAGCATAGTTTCAATACTCGTTTTGATTCTGCTCATTTTCACTCGGTATTCTTTACAAAGATTTTCCAGTAACTCAAATGGTTTTTTAAGGGTTAAAACTAGAGAATTTGCGTTGAAAAATTAAGTGTAAAATAACAAATAGTCATCTTAGCATTACATATACAAATACGAATTTTCTACTAAGAAAGATCTTTGTACTCTTTAGTATTTTCCCACGAGCATTCCACTCATATGCATTCCACTCATCTTTCGCCTTTGTATTCTCTGGAAAAACAAAACAGAGGTCGCGGCACAAAACTCAAATCTGAGCCAAAACGCTATCCATACGCTAATAACACCAGAATCAATCTAAACGATATTTACCCGAAGAACGCTTAGGAGATCAAGGTTTATAGCAAACGAAGATATTGACCAAAGCCAAATCTCCACTGCATAAGTCCCACCCTTTGTGGATTTGACGGTCATACAACATACGACCATATGAACGTTTGGGGAACACCTACATCGGCAAACCCAATAATACCGGGTTCCAAAACACGTTTAACTAGATCTCAGGGCGCGAAAAAATATGTCACTAACAACAACCACGTACAAAGCTACGAGGTAATTTTCTCTCTTACACATTTCAGGTGGGGAAGAACGCTGCAAGCTCCAAAAGACGATAAAGCAGGACAAAAACTAGAAGACTGGCGAGCCGACACTTTGGAGACTAGCCAGGATTCCCTCAGAGTACGAGGATAGTGAAGCAACTGCGGAAAACACCAGAGCGGCACCATACCACATTTGGGTGGAAACTGCGGATGATTAAGGGTGTGAACGAAGTAACCCGAGAACAGCCGAGGTAGATAAGTAAAGACGGAGAAATAAGCATGACCGATGCTAATCAAAGAATCATAGGTCAACTATCAACTTTGGCTTTGAAGCGACAGAACCAAGAAAGCATCCTGAATATATTAAACTACGAAGACGGGGACACGGACGAAGATAACGAAGAAAGCCCACGAAGTAGCGCGAAGGAGGTTCAAAAGGAAGAACTGCGGACCGAGGAGCTGGAGACACGATGTTACAAGTACGACCTAAAACGAGATACTCTACTGACAATGGAACTAATAACCAACACGCGCACTCAGGAAGGGGAACTACGGATAATCCAAAGGAAGGACAGCGAAAAGGACCACGAAGGCGAAACTTCCCAGACGACAAATAACGAAGAGTGCCAAGCCAGAACAAAAAAGCGCGTTGCGGAAAGTCATCAATTAGAGAAGAGACTCAGGCAGAGGACAACCTCGTCAGACAGCAGAAGCATGGGAAAATATCAAGAGATACTATATTCAGATTTAATTCTACAACCATCAGAGATATTGAGGAGGGAAGAAGGTAGGAAGGATTTCATTTACCCGACCACAAGGGGAAAACATCATTTTCTTGTGAAGAAGTGGTTGCAACAAGTGCAGATCCAGAATAGGAAATAATAGCATTTTGTGTCAAGTTGTCAAGACATGAATCAATGTTCTTTATCATGTTTTTCTTATAGGTTGGATCGAGCCAAACACAGATTGTTAGATCTTAAGGTGTTTGCCTGCCCTGATACCAATTGTAAATACGAGGGTACCGAGTACTCCACCAATCTTTTATTTTAATCCACCTATAAGTCAAACCTTGACCGGTTCCTATAATCAAGAACTCAAGAACAAGATCTCTTTCAGATCTGATTGATTCACACAAGGGAGTCAATACAAGAATCCGAAAGACTATGTCAACCAACCAAGTACGATACTTTAATTATATAAGATGACTCAAATATAATGCGAAAGTAAAGTAAAGTACACACAAGATTTTGTTAACGAGGAAACTACAAACTCATAGGAAAAACCCCGGGACCTAGTCCAGTTTTGAATACTCTTAAGAATTAAGCCGCCAACACACCTACTCTCAGACTTCGGACTAGCTGGTGTAGACAATATGACCCTAATACGACTATTAGTCACAAAGATTTCCCCTCAGTATTCTTACGCCTCCAACCACAGCAAGGTGGTCACGCATATGTACTCCCCTACGTAAACAGACGCCCGTTACTGTCTTACGCAAGAGGTGCCTCACAGCCCGTCGCGAGGACTATCGCTACCCGACCTCCAATCTGACGATTACAACCTTATGGACAACAACCAAATAGCGGCAGGTCAAATCGCTAGATGATATCCTTGGTAACTAAGAGATATTTCACCGAAGTCTTTTCACACCAAGAGCGAGGATACTGAGTTTACTTAGGCAATAAACACCTCGAGATATCGATCAAGGTTTCAAAATTTAAACCCCCGAAAGAGCAACCTTGTCGTCCCAGTTGGAATCAAGCAGATAGCTGTAGCAAGTACGAAATGATATGACCGTGAAGAACGATGTACCTGCAAAGAACAAATCCAATAACAGCGACCTTGATTCCACTCAATATCTATAGTTTAGGCACACAAACCGAAAGCGGCTTGCTGACAAATCCAGCTTAATAGATAAAAAGTATGTTCTAATCACAACGATATTGAGTGGCCTTATATCAGAAGAGAAGGACCTTAGAATAAACAAGATCGTTAGGTTTGATAGACGTGATAAAACAGAACACAAGTACAATACAAAGAAGACTAGTAAACATAAACTAGTTTCCCGTAAGAGGTACTTCTAGGCTTCTCGATCCCAAGAGAAGACTTTCCCGCAATTCTAGACCGAGAGCAAAAGCTCAAAGGTAACTGAAAAGAAAAGTGTCAACACAAGCTTACAATTCCGAAGAAGAGCTTGGCCAAGGGGATTAAAGCTTTTACGAGAGATACCACTCCAATTTAAATTGACTAAGGCTTTAGCTTTGAAATGAGGCAAAGATAATTTCGGAAATTCCACAAAGCACATTTACATAATAGTTCTGAAATTCCCCATTTAGTCTCATAGCTTTTAATGAGAACTAATACTCTAGCATTTTACATTTAAGAAAAATATTCCATAAAGAAAATATATTTTCGAAACATGTTTAGCCAAGAGCAATCAAAGCAAATAATATCTTAAGGTATATTTGGATATTTCTTTTTAATTCGAAATATGGTGCTTACCAAATATGATCCCTGGGAAAGATCTCAATTCGAAAACGTGTCCTTAGTTTCGAAAATCTCCTTAGATATTATTACTTCCAAATGTCGTCACCAGCTTTATAATGTCGACATTACTTCCTTGGTATTGCTGGGCTAACCAAACGAACCTAGGTGGAAGTGGGATCTGGTCCAGCGTGGTTCAACGTTCCGCATAAACGCATCATAACAAACGTGGACAAAGCTTATGTGTTAAGCTTAAGTGAACACATTGGTTCAAACGTTCCGAATCACGCAAATAGATATACCATTGGAAGTACGGTGCGAGATTCCACGAGTAACTAGCAAAAATGTTAAATATCCTGAATTCTTGATTCCAATATAGATGTCACGTTAATGATATCCAAGAATTCAAATCA
Organism: Papaver nudicaule; assembly: GCA_023529015.1. Taxonomy (NCBI): domain Eukaryota; kingdom Viridiplantae; phylum Streptophyta; class Magnoliopsida; order Ranunculales; family Papaveraceae; genus Papaver; species Papaver nudicaule. The sequence goes on from JAJJMA010005402.1 coordinate 6,489, forward strand.
AAACATCAAATGAGAAATCAAATGAATATTTGATCAAGTTGTAAAGCATACAAAGATTTAATCACGTAAAATATTGATCCGTAATCATGTGTCCACTAACTAGAGCGACTAACCATTTTTCAGATGATGACTCAATCCCACTTAGTTGTACATTGAAGATAAACGAATTCAAACTTCAAACCGAGAATATCAAACTCATTAATTCGTTGAAGCACAAATCAAAAATGTAGAGTTTGAACTTCGAAGTTACGCATTCTGAGTCAACCATATTAAGGTTTCGAAACGTACGTCAGTTTTGGCAGAAACCAAATTAAGGTTTCGGAACCTAAAGTTCATTATATGACAGGAACAAATTTAAGGTTCCCGAATAAGTTTCCATATAGCGAAACCTAAAGCTTGGTTTCGAAATCTAGATTATGTTTAACAAAACCTTGTTTAAGGTTTCGAAACAAGAAACACATATTAAATTCTCTACAAATGTTTGGTGTCGAACTTGAGAGTCCATGTGGTCGAGAAGACGAGAACCGTTTCAGCATCACACCTTTTTAGCCCCGACTCACAGGAATATATTTCCCGGTTCACATAAACCTTTAGGAAACCCCGGGGTCTTTTCGACCTTTTAGATCTCACATGGTCAAGACACATTGGCCTTGATTCTCAAGTCACTGTCAGCCACACAAACATAGTTTCGAATCTGTTATATCTCTTGGTCACAATGTTTAAGTTTCGAACCAATAGCTTCTGAATGCGAAAACCAGATTATGGTTTCGAAATCAACGTTTAGTTTTACCAAAACCTACATTGAGGTTCAAACATTGAAAGTTCATAAGTTGAGATACACAAATATGGTTTCGGAATCCAGAAGTGAGATATGGCATACAAGATGTTCATATACAGAATCAAATGAATGATTCAGAACTTCAGAGTTCAGAGCCAAAACAAGATGTCATATTCGAATCTCAGAAACAACAGTATTTCGAGTCTACACAACATAAGTGGGAGTCACAATCTCTCTTACATTGGCTCATATAAATATATGCAATCAATCCGACAGAGCCAGACTAGGTAAGAAGAGACACAATACTGTGATGGATCAAATCCCGTAGTACTACCGAGATAACATCACATTGTTATATCCAACTCGAAAAGGTTTTAGGAAAAACCTTTATATTAACTTAGAGACAGAGAAGAAAAGAAAACTCTAAGCAATATTGGAACGTCATAACTACACACTAATACCACAAGTGGTAAAGCGGAGTTATCATAAGACACACTGATCACAAGTGATCAAGTCATAACATAAAGCTCAAGCTGAGAGTTATGTTTATGTCTTTTGTAGCACAAGAGTAAAAGATAATGGAATCGCGTTATTTAGATTCACTAACCTGTTGAATGATGAAGCTGGATGTCTTCGTTTGATCTTCAGTCTTTCTTCAACTCTTCAACTAGTGATTCTAAATCCTACCAAAATCTTCCACAACCTAAAGCTAACTCTCTCACATGACTTCACCTAATTGTGTGTTGTTTAGCGGTCGAGTTTTTGATCACTAAAGTTGACAACTAAGCTTGACATACCAACACTTAGTGAGGTTGACCGAGCCATGCTCTAACAATGACAAATTGCCGATGCCCAGAGGGGAACTACCTCTGACTGTATATGTAGGAGAGCTCAAAATCCTCACACTATTTCGCGTAGTGGATATTGACTTTCTCTATACAACTATTATGGGAAGACCGTGGTTGCATGGACTTATGGGAATAACATCAACCCTTCATCAGCGTATTCGATTTTTGACACCTGATGGGATTGCCGAGATCATGGGAGAGACCCATCCGAATCCCGCACTTGCAATCGATCGATATCCGTCAAAGGGAAGGCTCCGAGATAGGTCAGGGAAGTCAAAACAAAGAACCAAAATACATAAAAGGTAACATTAAGGAATTCATCGCTGACGTAGAAGCAGGGATGACAACAACCTCGAAGGCATAGCAAACAAAGAGTTGTAGCCCTATGGAAAAATCAAAACCGATCACGCAAACAACAGTAGGGTCTACAGAGAGGGACAAAGAGTCAGCATGGAAGGACAAATAACAATTTATGGTAGCTAAAAGTAATAATAAGCGAAGCGGCATCGAAGTCAATGCACTATTTAAGAAAAAAATAGGTGAAGTAACATCGCAGTCGGATATGCGCATCATTGAGGAAAGAGGACACCTACATCGAAGTCAACACCGCGAATCCTAGAACAGGAACCTACTTGGACAAGTCCTTATATCATCGAACGAGCAATGGGAAACGACAGGTATAGTCTACTAAATTTCAAAGGAGAGCGTATGAATATTCTAATCGAAGGAAAGTACTTGAAGCATATTATTTAGAAATCGAATGTAACCAGGGCACTTCGACTGCCAATAGCAGCAGAATATAATAAAATAAATAGCTTGTTCCATTACTTCTCGAAACATTCTTCAAATCCTATTCGAATGGGCAAAGTCCTACCTGATTAGGCATATCTACAAAAAAGCCCAGGCGCCAAATATACAAAAAGGCCTTGACGCCAAAAACAAAAATAAAAGGCCTTGACGCCAAATAAATAAAGTCCTACCATACTAGGCACAAAGATGAGGTCGATGTAGTTGTAAGGGCCCTACGAACTACACGACACATTACTCTACCCACAAGACACCCCGTTAGAGGTGGGTTCTTTGAATCGAAGCTACATAAGCTAGTGGAATTTGGACCCACTACCATGCGACCTATGAAACCTCCCAGATGAGGCGTCGCGGGGATAATAAATGGGATTAACATCTACCATTAGGGTGGATGGAACCTCGAAGCTGCTAACTTATCTACATTCATGAAAAAGGAAAGCGAGTTACGTAGCCAAGGGACCTCCTTCAAACTCAAACCACGCCATGAGGAGGGGCGAACGAGAATCGAAGAGTCGAATTCCAGGCCGCGAGAGGAACACAGTACCATGTCTAAGCTCCAGCTTTGACCGGCACTCCCCCATAGTGTTTTTTAAACTATCGATGTTAGAAGTAGATACCTACCATAAGCCTCCTAATCTACATAGTAAAAACATGTGTCTTCGATGCCTAACATAAGCCTCCTAATCTACATAGGCAAAACATGTGTCTTCGATGCCTAACATAAGCCTCCTATGGAGGATACTTGGTATCTTCGATACCTACCATAAGCCTCATGTGCACTCAGGCAAACCAGGTGTCTATGGCTTCGATATCCAAAGCCGGCTTGAGGCGAGGCAAGTATCTAAATGCCTATGGGAAGGGTGATCCGCAGCCCCCACTAGCTTGGCGTTTATTGTCTCTCACGTCGAAGTAAACCCTAGAATTGCACTCTAAGTAACCTTAAGATCCTAGTATATGCAAACGAAAGTATATTCATTCTCATTGGAGGAACCAAAATATACAAAGAATCGAACTGCACAAATGTATCATATGAAGAAAATTTCAAGGACATAAAAGAAAGGAGAGGCAAGTAACTTCAGACGTGAGCTCCCTTTGAAGAAGATTCGGTACCCGAAGAAACATCCCGAGAAGGGGCATCATTCAATCTTAGCATCATAAAAGATAAATTCATCTTTTCTTCTAAACGTTCATCGCTAATCTTCACACGTTGGCGTACGACCTTATCATCATAGGGTTCTTTTTTCCTTTATTCTTCAGTTTCTCCATCTTCGCTATCTTCTAGCCAGATTCACTATCCTCATTTTCCTTACCCTCGATGTCTGCTTTAACCTTTTTCACCCCTCCTTATGTATCATTCTTCTCACCTCTAGAATCACCTTCGGCACTCTCTTCGACATTATCTTCAACATTCCCCTCGGCATTCTCTTCGGCATATTCTGAAGCATTCTCGGAGTCGTATCCTGGATCATTCTCGGAATCATCACCGGTATCCGGTTCATCGTCTTTGGGTTCATATTTCTTTACGACCTTGAGACCAAGACGACTCTCGATATACTTAACGAAATCTTCATGAGGAAGCAGATTTTCATCACCTTCAAGCTCCAGATCAGAGTCATCCGCACCTAAAGCTCCATAATCAGGAGGTTCAACTCGAAGGTGTCTAAAGAGGTCTCGACCATGTTTTTGACATGCCTTTTTCATCAAGAGGGCGTTAGTCATCTCCGATTTATAAAGTAAATCCACCATAGCATCACCCATTTGAAGCTGAGGTTGCACAAGTGTAAGTGATCTAATGGCTTTCCTCAAACTTTCTTCAACCTCGAGGCGGCGGTTGCGTTCGTCAGATAGATATTTAGCATTCTTTCTCGCTTTTTTCTGAAACTTCTAAGCCTTGCTTCCTCAATCAATTGAGCAGAGGCGGTATCCCTATCCAATTCAGCTTGTGCAAGTTTATGCTTCAAATCCAGATCGATGCGTGCAACAGAGAGAGGGAACAATTAGATTGAATTCAAAGAAAGCGCAAAATCTCATAGGAAAAATCAAGCTGGAATCCTACTTTCTTTTGCCACCACATAATCAGTAACCTCTTCTTCGTTGGAAAAGCGGGGCTTGGAATTTTTTCCCCCTAATATCTACCTCAGGGCTCCACCCTAATCGAGCCAGCTCAACTCGATATTCATTTACCATTCTTGAGAACTGTTCCTTTGAAGAATTAGCCTTGGCAAGATTTCGGTTAGCTTCATAATACCTCTGATAACTCGTGATTTGCCTTCTTAAAGGCAACATTTTGGATCTTTAAATTCTTAACCTGATCATCCAACTTCTCAATTAAAACCTGGCTTGAGGCACGAATAGCCTGATCCTTCCGAGCATCATCTCGCTCTTTGGTCAAGCGATCTATATCGAGTAGATATTGTCGCATATCTTGCACCAACCGACAATTCTTCTCTTTCTCGTGGTTGAGATCCTTTTATGTATTAGATCTTCGCCTTCGATTGTAGTCTCGATCATCCCGGGCATCATTATGCTGCTTCACCAGCTGTTTAATCTGTTCTCGATATTTCTTGTCCAAATCATAGGCCACATTGGTATGATGACGCCTCGATTGAAAATTGGTATCAAAAGCCACATTAGCTCGATGAAGATTTTCCTTCACTTCATTTAATTCCCCTTTTTACAACGATAAAAAGAATTTTGGAACCACTAAGGAAGTCAATGCAAAGGAAACAAGTAAACACATACTTGCCATCTTCACCCGCTCAATCGAGATTATGTGCTTCTCGACAACCAGTTCCTCCTGCATCCTGAGAAATTGTCGTTTGTAGTAGGTAAAATCCTCGTGCGTTATATGAGAGTAATTAAGAAAACACATCTTGTGGTGAAAATCCCGAGAGAAAAAAACTAAGAAGTCAGCAACAGCAGCGCTAGCGAAAAACATCGTCAAGAGTAATCATAGACTTACCATTTGAAGTAATGCTAAATGCTCCTCTGAAGTAAAAACTGGATTTCGGGGTCGTAGGTATCCTTCAAGCATTCCCCACTAAGCATGTCAACCATTTTTTGACAGAGAATTGGATCGAGAGGACAATACGAAGGATCATCAACGTGGGCATTGAAACGAGAAGCCACCTCTTTGGCATATAAGTCAGGTTTCTCTCGAAGTAATCTCTTGAAGTTCTTGGCACAATATTGATCTTTATCCCCTATCGCAAAAGCAGGAACATCATGAAATTTAGAACCACCAGGATGGGTAAAAGCGATAGGAGATGGTTTCCGTGAAAAATCTTCGTAACTAGAAGATACGATAGCCTTCTTCTTCCGAGGCACCAGGAGAGAGAGAAGTAGAGTAGGTTTTCCTGAGGGGATGTTGGTACTCACTTCGGCAGAGACAGTAACAGTAGCAGAGGCAGGGACAACCGAGATAACACTACAACGAGCATAGGCAGAGGCAGCTGCCTTCTTGGAGTTACCCTTAGTCTCATCATTGAGAATAATCTTCGGATTCCCCTCCTCAATACGAATCCATTCACAAACCTTCGTACTGACCTTCATAATTTGAAGATCTTTTCTACCCTTATCATCCAATTTCATACCGTTCGATGCGACACTTTTAACCTTCTCATACTTTTTAGCCTTCAATGAATCTTTCTTATTTTTCTCGCCAGGGTAATAAAATGTTAATGAATTGTCAACTTCATTGAGTCTCTTCGTTTCAATCACCTCGCTCTGCAGGATAAGACCCATTCCTTCAGGAAACAAACAGAGACAAATATTAATACTCTAAAATATCATACTTTAGGCAAACAATGTTTGTTACCTGAGTGAGTCCCTTCTCCTATGCGAGGTCGCTTCGAATCCCTCGGGACATCCTCGATGAAAACCTCCTAAAAATGGTTCAAAGATTAAAAAAAAGGCGAAAGACAAGAAAGCAAAAAAACAAAAATGACGGTGAAACCTACCTGGATAACGCCTTTCCTCTTCAATAATAGCTTGCGGGATAATTCCTTCTCTTCCTCGGAAAAATACACGGTAAAGAGATTATGGGTTGAAAACAGATGGTTGTCCTCGAATTTATCACGAAGCCAGAGTCGTCCCGAATCCCTCCAGCCAAGAAGAACAGGTCCTAAAAACTGCACACGTTTTGTATACCAACCATCATCGAAAGAGTAATCGGGAAAACCGGGCAGCACACCCTCCACGTCATCTCGAAGCTCAAATCAAACTCCTCAGGGAGCAACTTCGACATTTAGGGTCAGACGCGCTTGATAGTGTTTGAAATTAGTAGTAGTAAAGT
>JAJJMA010005405.1:832-11641 GCA_023529015.1 Papaver nudicaule
GTTTTAATGCAGGAAACGAAAGGAGATTGAAGCCACAACAAAAGAAGACATCACGAAGGCACTAAGGCGGCATCAAACATCAGATACGCGAACTTCGAATATAGACATTTTAGGGGCAATTGCAGTATTTTGCAGTTATTGCCACAGACAAGGAGCATACCTGCCATACACAGGTCATCTATAGGATCCTCATTAATATGTATGAGGAGAAACGTAAGAATCCGATTGATAGAGATACTCACATGTCGTAAACAGCGGGAGAGCCGATTTCCCGGACTGCTATCCTAGATTCCCTCTGGCCAAGGGTGTCGAAAGGTAGGGCTAGTCCAAGAAAACATGGGTAAACAAACTTACCTGAGGGGAGTAAAATCCTATCAACTTTGGGGTAAACGAACTTACCCCGAGATAATCGAACTTATCTCAGGGTTAAAACAGTAGCCTTAAGCTGTGGAGGACAATCAAGCGCACTAAGGTATGGCAACATCAGACTATATAAGGAGGAATGGTGTCTTGGTGAGCGAGGCCATCCTCGTCAATCACACCACACAACAAGGTTCATAAAAGGAAACGGAGCAATCTCCGACCCACCAGCAAAAAAGTTCAAGCATCGACAAGTACCAACTAAACAGAAAAGAAAACAACTACATGAGTCCAATCATGTCAAGCCAGATAAAGAAAAGAAAAGATCAAACATCAGGAACAACATCACGAGGAAGCCTTAGATTGAGACCGGGGTGCATGTCATTGAAGTGAACCTCCGCAGCTGCAAATGTGCTATTGATAAACTCAGTAGATTCTTGGGCATATTGGCGAACCCGATCCTCGGCACGAGCAGTTGCTTGCTCATTTACACTCTCCTGAAGAGTCTGAAGTTGTTCACGAAGTTGCCTGACTCTTCCATTAGGGATTGTTCGCGAGGGCCAAAGGAAGCAATGGTGCCATCTCTCTCAGCAACCCGGCCTTCAGCTATTTTAGCTCTCTCATAAAGATTATCTTGGGTTTGCAGTTTATGAATCTGCTCTTCCAACCCTGCAAGCAAAGATGATAAGATATCAGGAAAACCCAGCCGAGGAGAAGAAATGAGGATAAAAAGACAATTAAAAGCGCATGCCCTAAGCTACCTTGGGCATGGCTTTGAGATATTACAAGATTATGCTCTGCCTCTATACGTTGGGAGTCGGCGAGGGAAAATTCCTCAGACAATTGATCATAGTTCTTTTCCATGGTATTGAGCGAAGATTGCAGTGCCTCGTTGTCAGCTCTCAAAGTAATGTTAGCTGAATCAAGTCTATGTATTCGCTCAGAATAATCCATAGCAGCTGGAACCGAAGCAAGGGCAGGTTGGGAAGACGAAGATCCAGCTCCGGTAGCTTTCAGTTCCAGTTCTTTCACCCTAAGATACAATCTGTTCCTCTCTGCCTTGTCCGTTGCCCATTGTTTTTCCGTTTCCTCAAAATCTTTTCGGGCATCGTCATATCGCCTCTGTTGAAGAGCGGCACGCTGGTCCAGTGTGCTAATCTCTTTCCTCAACTCCGCAACAAGCTTATCTTTTAACCCCAGAGGATCCCGAAAATCATCCATTTCTCTCACTATCTCATTAGTGAAAGCACGAGAAGTCTTTAGTTCAAGTTCAAGACCACGGTTTAAAGCTAAATATCTATCCTTCTTTATTTCAAGATGCCAAAGTTCTTGGCGAAATCTATTACGATCAGCATGAAGGTCTTCAAAGAAGATGAGAGAAAGGAGAAGAGGATGAATGTTCTATTCCCATACAAGAACACACATACCAACAAGACGAAGAAATACAAACAGATGAAAGGAAAGATCTAAGTTACCTGTGGATCTTTGTATCTCTTGAGCTAACGAAGCATCAGACGAAGTTCGAGATTTCTGAGCCATTTCCTTTTCTGCTTGGGCAACATTCAAACTCTTCTTCAAATCTTCTAGTTCCTTTTCCAGTTCTGCCACCCTTGAAGATGAAGTAGCATTACACTGAGAAAACCTCAACTCATTCAGACTCTTGACAGCACTATCACGGTCAGATACAATCCGCGAAGCATAAGCCTCAAGCTGCGTACACTTGGATGGAAAAAATTTCAACAACGGAGTAGCACATCGAACGAATAGAGACAACTGCAGATGAAAAACAAAAAGATTAAGTAACAGTCTATGGAAGAAACGAAGAAGCATGGCAGAATAGTCAAGAAATGAAACCCACCGAGTACAAGTTCAATTCAGGAAGAGAGCCAGACAATTGATTCACTATTTCCAGGGCCTTCTCCAATGAGGGAATGGGACCAACGGCAAGAGGATGAGAAGGGTCAAGAAAGCAGCCCAGTATATTTGCCACTTGGGACTCCAAGGTCTTCTCCAACCGCGACCTTTCCACAGGACTCATCAACAGAGCGTTTGCAGAAGAAACATGCGACGGAGGTCTCAAACACCGTGCAAACAATACTTCGCCCGACTCCATCAGAAGCGGAGACTTATCAGACGTAGAAGCAGTCGCCGGAGCAGCAGAAGAAGCAGCAACTGGGGTAGGAAAAACTACCTTGAACAACGAGGAAGTACCCAATGCTCCACTAAAAGGAGTAACAGGAATAACAGAGGAGGTACTGGCACTCAGCAACGGAAAAACACCAACCGAACCCCGAGGAGCAGAATCAGCCCAAGACAAACGAGGAAGTCCAAACAATGGAGTACCCACCACTCCAGGAGACGAAGTAGACAAAGTGGCCAAAGGAGTACCCGCCATGCCTAAAGACGAAGCATGCAAAGTAACCAACGGAGTACGCTGCAAAGGATTACTCATGCATCCTTCCACTTTACTCTTTTTTCTCTCACCTTCAAAGGTCAGGTCAATAGGCTGATCGGCATTACCCGAACCAGTACCAAAATCAGCATCACCACTACCCCCGACGTTATCCTCACTTCTCCGCTTCCGAGAACTCACGTCAGCACCCATACCCCCACCATACGAATGCCTGGACGATGCACTCTCATCATCATCATCACCATCAACAAAATCACCCTTCAACCCTTCGTTGGGAGGGCTACCACCAGTACTCTGTTCTTCATCTTCACCAAGATTTTTCAAGGAACGTTTCTTCGGCTACAATAACATACACCGATTGTCCAAAGTTATGGCTTCGGGGGGAAAACATTCACAAATCACAAACACAAAAGACAAAATCAAAACCATATCTTTACCGATCAAAAAAAAAAAAATCAAAACCATACCTTTGGCAATGAAGCAGAACCATCCTCTTTCCCCGAAGTTGACAAGTCACCTTTGTTATCTCTAGATTTCCTCTTCCGAGGTACGGTAGAAGACTCCTTGTTAAACACCCAACCAATGAAATTACGATACTCCTCAGGAAGTTCGGACAAAGACCTCGGAACTCTGTTTCCCGAAGCATCAATCTTGAAACCAGCAAGCCAAGACCCACGAGCTTCAGCGGAGTACGCATCCATCTACGGTCATGGTCAAGACGAATCCTTTGTTCTACCGGGAAGACATCCTCGTCACGGCTAGGAATTGTAGTACGATTCACATCATCACTATCAGGCAGCAACAAAGGGATTCCCAAACTCCTAAGGCGACGAGGACCCACCCACCATGGCAGAATATTTGAAGATTGAATGGCATCACCCCACTTGGCATTAAAATTAGCAGGAGTATGAGTAAAGGATCATCATTAACAGGAGGGGCAAAAGGATTATAGCAACTTATCCGCGACTTACCCTTGCTACGAAGCCAGCACTCATGAAGGATTCTAAGTAAATTTCCGTTATATTGGAAGATTCCTCGGATAAAACTCTTCGGGGGATTTTGGCGACGCGACAGTACATCAAAGAAGAAGGGATCGTCAGGGTTGAACAAAGGAAGAACTAATCCAGCAGCAAGTTGGCCTACCGTGGTAAGAAGAATATTCTCGTCAGAAGGAAAGTTAGCAATCATGTGCTCAGTCAAAACATCCGTGACTCCGTAGTGTTCTATCGTGAAACCCTCGAGAGAATAAGTGTTTCTAATCTCCTCGAGAGGAACATCATGATAACTATCTGCATCCGAAGGTACGAGCCGTGATATCTCATAATGAGGAGTAGTGGTATCAGCCACCTCAACTGAAGCAGCCGGTGACGAAGTATCAGATTTAGACTTCGAACTTTTCGACTTCTTTCTCGTCATAGATCTGAGAGGACAACACAAGGATACACGAAGGGTAAGAACGAATGAAGAAGATGAGAATAAATCATCATGCACAAGGAACAAATTAAATCAACACCAAGCATAAACAACCATCACCGTGGAAAAATACGAACCAAGCAGATCAGCGGTAGCAGAAGGTAAAGAAGCCATGAAAAGAAAAGGAAGTAGTAAAGATATAGAAGAGTTACCCGAAGAGAGGAATCAACAACTCCACCAAGGGAAGAGAAGACAAGAACCGATCAACAGCACCCACCGGAGGAAAAGAACCAGGATCAAAGAGAAAATCTTTAACCGACAGAGGAGAAGAAAAGACCTCTTAAATCAGAGAAGACAGAGGGAAGAAATAAGGAAGAAGAAGATAAAACCTAGATTCTCCCCCTGGTACTTATAGCCTCGAGGAATAATTAGTAACTGACGCAAGAATCTATACGAAATCTCTCACACGATCTAAGGGTGGGACCACATCTTAAAGACATGAGAAAGTGGCGGCAGAAAGCAGAGGGTTTTCTTCCGAAATTACCCTTGGCAATAAACGAAAGAAAATGGGCAAATTGTTAATACCAAAATATCGCTGGCCACGTGTCACCCTCTTGCGACTTGAAGGTACGATATAAAGATGAAGACGAACTACCAAATCCATTCCCAACGCACTTTACCTCATCACGAGGTATGACGGGAACCGAAGGATATGATGAGGCTACACTAGCTAGGTCTGAGCATGAAGGACGCGTGTTGGAGTTGTTGCCTCCCAAACCTATACTACGACATAGGGATAGGGAAACGTGTCAATCACCCATCGGTTACTCAAGCAGCAATGAGTCATCAAAGGATAAGAACAAGCGCATCGAGAATATCGAAGAAGTAAGACAACAAAGACAGACTCCATGGGAGACGTGCCGATCACCGGGTGGATAATTGAGGCGGTGGAAGAAATCCAGCTGTATATGAGGAACATCGAAGAAAGAAGCAACCAAAGGTAGCAAAAATGAATTAACTCCATAAATTAAACTATTATAAATACCCCACTCCACTGAGAGAGAAGGGGTCGAGTAAATTTTAGGTGGATACGCTGAAAGAATGTTCACTATCCAATAGTCTACCAGAGAATTGTAAGGGATAAAAGTATGAATATTAATGGCATCATTGTCTTTCCCCAAGGATGTAGGCATATAATGTGTCGAACCTCGTTATATCAGTGTGTTATATACTAATTTAGCGTTGATTGGTCTAAAGGACTTGATCTCTCCCACATGAAGATCACCTAAGCATCATCATTACACGATAGTGTACTCATGGAACTTGCTATCTTACCCGTAAATAGCATTGGAATGAGTGATGTTGAAGGTTTCAGATAATTAGTACCATCATAAAACATATGCTGGAAAAACTGCAGACTCCGTTCTGCATCTTCTATTACGTATTGTGATGGTTGAGGACGCCAGTAGAGTTTAGATACTCTAAGTGATATCTCCACCCCCGTGGTTATATCCGAGGTGTTGCAGGACTAAGGCTACTCATTTAATCGTTGTAATTACTATCTTACTTATTATTGGTTGATGTATGATATGGGAAAATTAGTATCAACATAGGATGCCTCCATATCTTCATTCAAGAGACTCATATACCTTTGTGTTCAATGTATCTATAAGCCTTTGTTGCACCCCCATGCTGGAGTCTTCATATGTACTCATTTATGTTTGGTTTTGAAGTTCTCATACATGTGTCTAAAACAGTATCTATGCCTATTGCTAGGGAAAACTTCCTCTAGAGCAGGGATCAAACCTTTTTCTCTATCTGAGATAAATGTCAATGGTCCCTTGTGTTCTGAAATCCTACCCTTAAGCAAATTGAGAAACTCTATCCAGTTTTGTTTATCCTCAACAACACAAATGAAAATAGCAAGAGGTTACATACCATTGTTCCCATCAAGTGCTATTGCAGATAGCATGACTCCAGCATATTTGCCTGATAGATGACATCCATCTAAACCTATAAAAGGCCTACATCCATTTAAGAATCCAACCAAGTACCCATTAAAATATAGACAAGCCCAACTGAAGTCATTGTCCTCATCTGTATGTACCTTGCAGATGCTTCCTTCATTCTTTTTCTTGATTTGGTCTAACACCTATGGTGTAAATTTGTATCCATCTTTATAAGAGCCAAACTTTTTTTTGCTAAGGCTTTGCCTTTACCCTTCCAGCATACCCAATAACTGAGTACCACTCCATGTCTTGTTTGCAATCTAGATTGTATCTTCTTAGGCTTCAACAAATACTCATCCTCATTCACATCTTGCACAATCACACTGGCAACCCAATCAAAATCTACCATCTTATTTACTCCAGTATCAGTTCTGTTAGCACAAGTATGCTTCCAACATACCTGGTAACCTTGATAGTATGTCCATCCTTATTCCCTTGTCTACTAGCAAATAACCTAAATGAACAACTCTTTGTTTTGCAAAAGCACCTCAATCTCTTTGGACCATCCTTCTTCTTAAACACTTCAAAACCATTGCCAAAACCAAATCAACTATAAACATCTAAAAACCCCATTTTTATTCACAAAACCAACAAACTAAACATAAATTTTTATGATCTCAAAAGAGATCTACACCAATACATCTCAGTTAAAAGGGTACATGAATTTCTTTATGATCTCTAATGGGATCTACATTAATATTTTAATTAGAGACTACATCATTTTCTTTGTGATATATCTCAATATGAGATATGTCTCTGAAGAGACTTTTTGTACTCAACATGGGTTGTATCTGAAGAGACTTTTTGTACTCAACATGAGTGGTTTTCGAAGAGACTTTTCCGTGCTCAATATGAGCTATGTCTCCGAACACTATGAGCTCAATCTCATTTAAGAGACTTTTTATGCTCAATATGAGATATATATCAATTAGAAACTTTTTGTGCTGATATCGACATGTAAACAACAAGAACAAATATTCATTTAAGATAGTAAACATAATAAACGTTATCATATTCCCACTGTTTTTCACAATTTTCCAAACACACTGTTATTTATAATTTATCAACACATATGATACCATTCATATAAGCAAGGTACATTATAGCTTCGGCATAACCAGGCAGTGTCATAATTTAATCATGCATTGCGTCACAACAACAATTTTTCAATGTCCTGAATAATAGGAACCCATAGGGTTTTTGCATTGGGTAAACTCATAAAAAATCCAATTAACCATTTCAAGAATGTCGACTAATCTAAACACAATGCAGTCGATAGTAGTAGTTTTCACCTAGAACAGAAGAATTACTCTTGCAGAGCATTTTCTGGTCGTTCTTTCATAAGATACCGAGTGAGAAACCCTCTTCCACTTTACAAGTTCAATCAAATAATAATACACGAGAATCCTACGTGAATATGATTATTCATTTGATAACATCAACACTATATGATTACATGAATATTTTTACGAATACAAAGTCAATGCTCACATAGTTTAGTATTGCGCAACACAAAGTTTTAGACAAAACCTTGTTAAAGTTCAACACTTAGATATAAAAAAGAAAAAAAAAACTTTAAGTGTTAAATGTCTTACAACTTCGATAGCAAATATAGCGATCTATATTACGAAGTCATTCCATACAACACTCAACAAGTGATTAAGTCAATTTTACTAAAGTTGCAAGCGTTGTGTTATGTTTATCATTGCAATACATAAGTACTAGGTAGAATTGGAATCGGGTCATTTAGATCACTAACCTTTTGTCTGAAGGAGGATGTCTTATATATATTCTTAAATGTTCTTCATATCTCCAAAATGTATCTAAACCATACCAATCATCTTGTACTTCTTATCTTTAACCTAACAAAGTTTGACTTTATTAAGCAAGTGCAAGCAGCCGAGTTTTAGCAACTAAACTTGACATAACAACGCTTAGTGGATTCAACCGAGCAATGCTCTAACACTAACCAAAATCTTGAAGACTAACATTTCAAATTAAGTAAAGGGCTATTTAACCGTTGGTACCCAGTAAATGACCAACTACTAGGTTTGGTACCCAATACTTTGGAATTTAAGGGTTGGTACCTGGATTTCACGTTGACTGTCAAGTCAACCCGTTGACCTAACTTCGTTATAATATCCGTAACAGAACTTACGGTTTTACCATATTAACCTTCACATATTATAACAATTACCTTTATATCCTAACGTCCCGTTAGAGGTGTGACACGTGTTTAAATCTTAATGTCTCACACGTTTTAGTGATTTGGACGGTTATGAGAACTGGAATGTTAGATAAGAATCATTTTCTAACCTAAACTTTTCATTTTATCGGGAAAAATCAGAGAGAGTGTGGTTAGGGTTTGGCGAGGATGAGTTAGGGCTTCTGAGTATCGAGTGTTTATCTGAGATTTCTTATTCTCGAGTGTAGATCTATAGTGTACTGAGTTAGGGTATTGTTTAATTTGAAGATTCGAAGAACAATCTGGTGAAATCGAACAAAAATTGACTCAAAGTCGACACAAAATCGATACAAAATCGACAAGGTGAGTTCTAAAATGTTGTTTATTTGAGCTTATTTGTTGTCGTTGTTGTATTGTTGTCGTTACTGTTTTTGTTTATACGATTTAGGGTTTACTGTAAGTTAGGGTTTCGATGAATGAATGTTGGGTTTGATTTGTTTGATATATTCCTCTTGTCTCCTGATGATTTGTTTATTATATTGTGTTGTTTGGTCTTTTTTTTTTATAAAGAAATCAAATTTTTTTAAAGAAGCCCTTTTTTCTGTTTTGTTCATAAAGAACAAATTGATGTTGGTGTATAAAGTGACAGAAATGGATGGATGTTGTGTTGGTATGTCGATTTATTGGGTATTATGGTGTTTAGTTGCTGATGTTGAAATGTCAATTTTATTATGGTCCCCTTTTTGATGTTTGTTGTTTATTTGTTTACGCTTTTCAGGTCAGAAATGGTTGGTTCTGGTTTACCCAAGTACTACCCTACGAAGGATGGATATTTGGCTAACTCTAATAGAGCTAACAAAGAAACAAGACTGAACAAGGATAGACCAGACTGTGTGTTAGAGGAAGAACTAGATTGGCTGGTTGAATTCCCTAGATTTGATGAGAAGAGTAGGTGTGTTGGAGTTAATAATGCAGTAGTTGATGAAGTAGTAATTGAAGGCAGTAATGGTGTTGGTTCTGTTAGAGGTGATAGTACTGGTGGTGGGGTTGTAAGTAAAGGTGTGAGTGAAGTTGTAAGTAAACGTATTACTAAAAAGGTTGTAAGTAAAGCCAAAGGTTCAAAAGCTAGAGTTGTAAATGTTGGTGAAGTACTCAGAGGAGTTAATGATGTTGATGAAGTAAATGTGGGTGGTTCAGTACATGATAATGTAAATGCAGAACAAGTTGTAAATGAATGTGAAGTACAGAAAGAAGTTAATGAACTTGGTGGTTCAAGCCAAGTAGAGGGAGTTACTCAGGTAGATGTTTCACAACCTGTAGTTAGAGTGATACCAAATATCAACAGTTGTCAGCCAGAAGACAGATATCACTCTGACTTTGAAGAGCCTGAAGAAGAGGAGAAGATACCAGATGATGATGATGATTTAACTGAACAATTCAAGAAAGTACTAAGATCCACTGAAGAGTTCAAGGCATTTGTGAAAAACAGTGAAAGAGTGTATGAAGAAGAAGAAATAAACACATGGAATACTGACACTACTATTTTGAATAAGTGTTGGATAGGATAGGAGTGGGCTACTTACAAACATTGCAGGGACTACATCAAAGACCATCAGATATTTCAGAACTTTGACATAAAGAAAAAGTAGAACACTCATGAAAAGAAAGCATATGAATGCCAACACAAAAAATCACAAGGGTGTAAGTAGAGAATACACTGCTCACAAACATATAACAAAGTTACTTTCAAGTGTAGAACTGGAGTATTTGAGCACACTTGTGATACTACTCATGGAATCATAAATCCATTAGCTAAAGCAAGGTAATAAGTTTGAGTGGAACTCCTTGTTTCTAACTTTATCTTTTGCTTTGAACTTTTTGTTGTCTTTGTTTTCTATTAAAGTAACAGTATTATGTTTGCTTTTTTCAGGTGGGTATTTAGGGTGATGTTGGATAAGTTTATAGCTCATCCAAACTACAAACCCAAAAACTTTCAAGCTGAAGTGAAGTGAGCACACAAAGTGGAGATTTCTTACATGACTGCATGGCATGCAAGACACATGTGTATTGAGAGAGTTTTGGGTAACTTTGAAGAGGCTTACAACAAGATTCCAGAATTCTGTAACCAAGTGTTGAAGAGAAATCCAGGAAGTGTAGCAACATGTAAGTGGGATGATGATAAGAAGTTTGTGAACTGTTGTATTGCTTACAAGTGCAGCATAGATGGGTGGGTAAATGGTAGTAGGCCATTTTTGGTGCTGATTGCACTCATTTGAGAGGGAAGTATGGGGGATGCTGCATGGCCTTGATTGCATTGGATGGAAACAATGGTCTGTTTCCAGTTGCCATCTTCTTGTGCAGAGTGGAGAATAAGGAAAACTGGATTGAGTTTTTCAGAATTATGGCACCACACTTGAAGAGGCAAAAAC
>JAJJMA010005421.1:4880-15707 GCA_023529015.1 Papaver nudicaule
AATTAAGGTTCCCAAATCAAGTTTTCATATAACGAAACCAAAGTGAGGTTTCGAAATCTAGATTCTGTTTAACAAAACCTTGGTTAAGGTTTCGAAACAAGAAACACATATTGGAGTCATCACAAATGTTTGGTGTCGAACTTGAGAGTCCATGTGGTCAGGCACCGTTTCGGCATCACACCTTTTTAGCCTTGACACACAGGTTATATTTCCCGGTTCACATAAACCTTTAGGAAACCCCAGGGTCTTTTCGACCTTTTAGAACTCACATGGTAAAGATTCATTGATCTTGATTCTCAAGTCACTGTTAGCCAGCAAACATAGTTTCAAACTCATGTTCTCTCATTGGTCACAATATTTAAGTTTCAGACCAATAGCTCACGGATACGAAAACCAGATTATGGTTTCGAAATCAACTTTTAGTTTTACCAAAACCTACATTGAGGTTTCAAACATTGAAAATCCATAAGATGAGATAACAAGAATATGGTTTCGGAATCCAGAAGTTTGATATGGCATACGAGATGTTCATATACATAATCAAGTAAATGATTCAGAACTTCAGTATTCAGAGCCAAACCAAGATGTGGCATTCGATGCTCAGAACAGCAGTATATCGAGTTTACACAACATAACTGTGAGTCACGATCTCACTTATTACATTTAGCTCATACAAGTATTTGCTAATCAATCCGACAGAGTCAGACTAGGTAAGTAGAGACACAATACTGTGATGGATTAAATCTCGTAGTACTACCGAGACAACATCACACTGTTATATCCAGCTCGAAGGTTTTAGGAAAAACCTTATATTACTTAGAGACGGGGAAGAAAAAAAAGCACTAAGCAATATTGGAACGTCATAACTTCAACACAAATATCGCAAGCGATAAAGTAGAGTTATGTCTTAAGACACACTGATCACAAGTGATCAAGTCATAACGTAAAGTTCAAGTAGAGAGTTATGTTTTTGTCTTTTGTAGCACAATTGTAAAAGATAATGGAACCGCGTTATTTAGATTCACTGACCTCTTGAATGATGAAGTCGGATGTCTTCGTTTGATCTTTAGTCTTCCTTCAACTCTTCAAGTAGTGATTCCAAATCCTACCAAAATCATCCACAACCTAAAGCTAACTCACTCATGACTTTACCTAATGTGTGTTGTTCAGCGGTCGAGTTTTGATCACTAAATTTGACAACTAAGCTTGACATACCAACACTTAGTGTGTTCATCGAATAGATGGTGTCGCACTAATGACAGAACTACACAACGGTGAAGAAGGAACTCATAGTGGAGAAAGAGCTCTAGCTCAGAGAACCAAAGCTCAAGGGTATTGTTGGCCCCTACATGCATGCTGATGCAAAGGACATATCTCGAAGATGTGACCCTTGCCTTGCCAAAGATTCGCCAAGAGGATCCATGCACCAGCAACAAATCTAAACTAGGTTTTTAATCCCACGACCCTTCGCCAAATGGGGGGTCGATATTGTGGGACCTTTCATTCCAGGAACATGACAACGTAAATACATCATAGTGGCAACCGATTATTTCTCGAAATGGATTAAAGCCAAAGCGCTAAAGAATCACACATGTCGAGATGTCTTTACCTTCTTTGGGGAAAACATATTTTGTCGATTCGGAGTCCCTGCTGAGATAGTATCGGATAATGCTCAAGAATTTTTAAGTGTTGATGTTAGAGAACTGCTAAATCAATACAACGTAAGGCTGGGGACTTCAACTCAGATATACACAAAGCAACAACCAAGCAGAGGCAACCAACAAAACAATTGGGGATAATCTGAAGAAAAGGGTCTTAACTCACAAAAAGCAATGGTCCGAACACCTACACAATGTATTATGGGCTTTCCGAACATCTTGAAGAGAAACAACATGGATGACGCATTTCACCTTACATATGGAACAGAGGCAGTACTTCCCACCGAAATCATGTTACCAACAGATAAATATAAATCATGGGAGAAAAACCTCACAGGCGATTTGATATATGCAAAACTGGATGACCTCAAAGAGGCTAGAGAATACACATTACAACACATCATTAACTACCAGCAAGGATTAGCCCGAGGATACCACAAAAAGGTTATCGAAAGGGAATTCCAGCCAGGCGAATTGGTACTACGAGAAATACCACCCTACCAAAAAGGGAATGCAGGAAAATTAGAACTCATATGGGAGGGACCATTCAAAGTACAGCAAGTAGCAGGGAAAAGGGCATACAAGTTGCTCGATGAAGACGGTGTGGGGATCGGAAATGCATGGAATGCGAAGTATATATGAAAATATTATTCATAAAAATAATGTACCTCGATATCAATCTTCGAATAAAGAATTATTTCACACCTCGGTATACTGTATCTCGATTCAAACTCCAGATCCTACTCGATTAGGCAAAAGTCCTACCTGATTAGGCACATCTCCTAAGGCCTCGACGTCATACAAACGAACGGGCCATGATGCCATATCTCCCCTAGTGCCTTGACGCAAAGAAATTAAAGGCCTTGACGCCAAGGCCCTGATGCCAATTATAAAAAAGTCCTCGAGCAGTAGGCACAGAGCTGAGGTACATGTAGCCGTAAGGGCCCTACGAGCTACATGACACAGTTCTCTACCCACAAGATACCCCGTTAGCGGTGGGTAACTTTGCATCGAAGCTACATAAGATAGAGGCATTTGGACCCACTACCATACGACTATGAGGACCTCTCTTTTGAGGCGTCGAGGGGATGATAAATGGGATTAACATCTACCTTTAGAGTGGATGGAACCCCGAAGCAGCTAATTAACTTACATTCACGAGAATGGTAAGAGAGTTACGCAGCCAAGGGACCTCCTACGAAAAATCAAAAATAGCCTCGAGGAGGGGCAAGCGAGAATAGCAGAGTCGAACTCCAGGCCGCGATAGGAGAACAGTACCATGTCTAAGCTCCAGCCTTGACCGACACTCCCCCATCGTGCTACTTTATGATCGAGACCCAGAATAACAGCTACCCACCATAAGATTCCTACTTTACTTAACCTAAACGGGTTTTCAGGACACCACCATGTCCTCTCGGAAGATACCTAATATCTTCGATACCCACCTAATGTACCGAGGCAAAATGGGTACCTATGATCTCGATAGCCAGTGTTTGCTTGAAACCAGGCAAATAGGTCAAAGCCTTTGGGAAGGGTGATCAGTAAGCACCCAATATCTTGATTTACTGCCTCCCACATCGAAGTAAGCCCCAGAGTTCCACTCTAAGTAACCATAGGAGCCTAGAAATTGAAAGGTAAACTTCGTGCCTGATCACGAGTTGCCAGGCAAACAATACATCGAAGAAAAACATGACGAGATTATGAAAACAACGGCAACTTCATTGAAAGTAAGTTATGAAGGAGAGCAATACATAGTTTATAACAAAAAAAAAAAAAAAATAGACAACAAAGAAACAACATCGAAACCTCCAACAGTAGACTTCGACAGACAAACAAGGATAGATTACACGGGGAAAATTACAAAAAATAGCAGAAGGAATATAACATCTTCTATGTGGTATCTTTAGCAATCTTCTAAATATGGGCATCGCCGGTCTCGGGAACATCCTCGACATCATTTGTGACGGTTTGATTCTCAGATTCAGTACTTTTACCAACACCATCACCGCCAGTTTCAGTGGCGTTTTTCAAAGACTCTTCCTTTGGCTCTTCGGCTTGAACCCTTTCATTTTGACTCCATTTCTCCTTATCCTCCTTGTATTACCATTTTCTTCCTTTGGCTTCTCGCCCCCTGTAACATGCACATCCACCATTTCTTCTTTTCAAATCGGCTTCTCACCCCTAATTCTTCCACCACCTCTTCTCTCCCAACTTCATTATCTTCTTCGCCACTCTCTTCGTCAATATCTTCTTCGACACACGCTTCTTCCTCGGACTCTTCATCGGTAGTCCTCTCCTCTATCATCCTCGCCACTATAACTTGAACCTTATCAGGAGAAATCAAGCGTTCATCGGACTTCAATTTAGCATTAGGGTCATTTATCCCATTGGGGTAAAACGGTGGATTCATTCCAAAACTTCTAAAAAGTTCACGAGTATGACTACGGCTAAACATAGTCGTCCTTTCCGATTCTTCACCTATATATTGATTCAGCGAAGCAATCTGCCCTTTGAGCAAATTGATATCTTCATCCTTGCTAGCTAAAGCAGCATACCGATTTTTCTCCACCAAGGTAAACTCTTGATCCTTATTCTTCAACAACCAAAAGAAAAACGCTTACCCCCTCGAAGAAAGCATGGTGTTTGGCCCATTCCGAATCCAAAGTTTTACTATTCCAAACTCCAGAAAAAAGCTTGCGAAATAAACATAGCGAGAGAAGCATCAAGCTGAACCTGCGAAGGATCCTGGGCATAAGCCTTTAAGTGATCCGCAATGTCTTGGGCAAAAGGACCAGATCTTCCTCAGAATATGATCTGTGAGAAAAGCTCATAGGCACTGAAGGACTACCAGATGAAGGGTCGGATTGTCGTAGTAAGGAAGCATCAATCAGTTGACAGTTAGTTTCATATACATTTAGATTCACGCCAATACGAGGAAGATTTGATTCAAATTCAGCGGCTGAGGCAGCTGAAACACCTATAGTACCAGAGGCAACATCCTTCTTTGTTGCATCAACACATTCCGAGAAGATTTTGGCAAAAGATTCTTCGAAGGTTGTTTGATGGGAGAACTTCCTTTACCTTTCTTTGATTGATGAAGGGACTTAAGCACTTCTTCATATTCCTCGGTTTCCTCCTCATCAACCATTTCGATGGCAGCATTCGAGGGTTTCTCCCTCTCTTCGAAGTACCTTCCTTCGAGATCACTTCATTCGAACCACTTTCCTTCACTACGCCTCCTTTCACAATCTTCTTGCGATTGGGATCTCCAATACAAAACTTCGTAGTCCCCTGACCACCAATAATCATTTCTCCCTGCTGAAAATCAGTCAATTCGTCAGGAAACAAACAGAGGCAGGTATTCATACCCATAGCATATCTGAGGCAGGTTGTGTTTGTTACCGGACCACTTGTCCCCTTTCCAACATTGGCTTGTTTTGACTGCCTTTTTCTATTATGCGGCTCTTCGCCATGCTCCTGGTTCTGCTCTCTGTTCAGTCTCTCTTGTTCCTTCTGAGAAGAAAGCATGGCATAAGAAGAAAAGAAAAAACCAGATAAAGGAGGAAGCTAAAAGTAAAAGTAGAATACCCTCGCTTTTGTAAGCAGCAATCTTCTCTTGAGATTCCTTCTGCTCCTTATTGGAAAAATGCATCAAATAATACTCAACAACTGGGAAAGAATGGCCGCTCTCGAAGCTTGTTCGTTCAATCCTTTTTTCTTCATCGGCATAACCATAAAGAATAGGACCTTCGATAAGAGCAGGCTTCGTAAACCACACATCATCATTCGAATGACGAAGAAGTTTATTCGTAGTGGACCTGGTGGGATCTACATCATCAAGCACATGCACCACATTCAACACCTTTCCGAACCTCACCCCCCCAGGGAGCAGCCCCTTTAAGTAAGCTTATTTCAACCTTGTAATGCTTAAAGAAATTCTTAGCAGTCCAGAATTCAGGGGGATTCGAGTCCTTCGGAAACTCTTCGTAGTAGTATGATCTACCTTCCGAGCGGGCCACCCACTCACTTATCAAACGAACGGAATTACCAGTTAACTGCATCAAGCCGCGAGGAGGGGCGATCTGGGAATAAATCTCGTAAAACAAGGGGTTCTTAGGATTATACAAAGGAATGGGAAGACCGGCACCTAACTGCTCGCCGGAGACTATAATCCGTCTATTATTACAGTTATGCTTAAGAATAAGCTCAGGAGATAATGAGACATCTTTACCAAACTTCGTATAAGGGAAAAGATTCACGTTGAATCCAAAAATCTTAGCCCTGTCCTCCCAACTAAGTTTGGGATCCACCACCTTCTTGGGAGCAATTTTTCCTTTATGAACGACTTTCTTCTTAAGGGCCTGAATACAGCAGCAAAAATTAAAAAGAAAATCAGTAAAGATTGAAAATTAAGAAAAAGTTGCATAAAAAACAGATCTAAGGGACTTACCATGACTTAAAATACAAAAGAAGAAAGAAGACGCGACAAGGGAGAACTTGAAAGACTTAAGAATTTTGCTAACGAATTTTTTTTCAAAGAGAAGTAAAGTTGTAAAGGAGGGATAAGATGGTTTTAAATAGAATAAACCCGAGACCGACATAGCAAGTTAGAAGGTGGAGAGGGCGACGGTTTCGAAACATTTAAGTCTACGTGTGTCAGTCAGGGGATTAAAGACTGGACACGTGTCGAGGAGCATGAAATGATAGAAGTTTCCTTTTACGAACATCTCCAAATCTTCGAATAAGGAAAAAGGCAACTGTAGGGGGATAAAACCATCGAGACACGTGTCAGGATCAGGAGATGGAAGTAAGATGACAAGTGAGGAACTGGAAAGAATGGAATAGAACCCAAGAAAATCTCGAACATCAATGAGCTATCTTAATCAAATATCTAGAAAGGCACGCGTAGCGGGAAACAACCTGGAAGACCTCGAAGAAAGAGAACATGATACCGAAAGCTCGTAATCCTCGTTTGGTGACCTCGAAGATAGGGCATCGAAGTAGAAATTATGTCGAAGACATTTCGAAGGCCACCGACTTACTCGACAACCTCTGACACCACCACGATTGCGTATTTCATCTTATTAGCTGTTAGCCACTTGTAGTTCGACCTATAAAAGGCGAGCTCGGGATCACTAGCAAGGGTTGGATTTTTTTGATAAATCTTGGGACGTCTGAGTGAGAATAGGTTAGCATGAATCTCTTCTGGTCTTTAAGCACAACATCCATGTAGTTATAATCAGAGAAATACTTTGTTTAATAATATTTAGATCGTTATCCTGTCTTCGAATGTGTTATAGTCCATTTCGATTTGGTTCTTTGATAATCTCGACATCATGTTTTACACTAGAATAACTCTCCAGACCAGAAAATGTATGTTATGATCTAATGGTTGTTAGGTATGATGTCTCTAAGAAAATTTTATACCAACACAACTAGGCAGAATTGACGGGTGCAATTGCAAATTGAGTAATGTTTTCCTCAACCTTTTTTCTAGTTATTTTATTTTACATGACCAAATATATGTCTAATATATAACTTTGAACTGTGTCGTCTTCCTATAAACACTTTGTAAAAAAATGACGACTATTTGTAATCAACAACTTTTGTAATCAATTAATACATGAATTGAAAATGTTGTTACCTTTTGTTATAACTATGATTTCTTACATTAATGAGAGTATTTGGTTGGGTTTTGTGTTTTTCTTTGTTTCATTGTCTATGGCGAATATTTGTTAACCAGGAGACAAGCTAAATACATCCATGGAGGAGCTTAGAGGGACATGTTGCACATGCACAAGACGAACATGGAGATATCAATAAAATGGTGCTGTGATTCAGGTATTTTACATCATTATTGTTATCGGAATTTGGATATAATCAAGCATTCTTGAAAAAATATTTTTAGCCCCCCCGTATTTAAATTCCTGATTCTTTTGCTGGACTTAGAGCATCTCCAATGAGAATTACAATTTTCTTTTTATACGGCCACGTAAAATTTATCAAACTTTTATAAATATAAAACATCTTCAACGATATTTGATGATATAGCTAATTATTCACATATCCTCTAAGCCAACTCTAGTTTCTGAGACTCTATTTGAGGATGCAAAAAACCTAGTCACGATTTCATTGTAAAAGTAAACCGAAAAATATAAAAATGTCGGTTCGAGATTATCTTTTATTTCTAAAAAACATGAGTCCAAATTTCCAAAGGAAATCTGCATAGAAGATTTATGGTGATTCTTATGGTGATCCACGTCAGCTAGAAGAACTCACCAAGTATTATAGTGATTCCAGAATAGAATTCTAGACGCTGAACCAAACAACGATGTGGCGCTGTATGAAACAACGATATCGCATATTCGAATAATTACCGTTTGAATCAGAGGAAGAGTACCTTATGAAGAACTTGGAAAAAAAAATGCAATCTTGGCACAAACCCAACAAAGGGAAGCTGACTTGAAGATTCTACGCCAGGATATGAATCAAGTAGAAGATTGGGAGAAACCCCTCTACAAAAAATGGAAGAAATGAGATTTTGGCACGTACTGGCTTACCTCCTATCCCCTAAGTTAAAATGATTTATGAGTTTGAGTTTAACTTATATAAAAGTTCATTTTTAATTTTTAACTAGAAGTTAATTTAGAAGTAGAATATTAATTTCAATGTACTTTTTGCTTTTTTCAAAATTTATGAAAAATAACCGTGGAAACAAAGTGTCAAACATTTCAAAATTCAAAATTTGAAAATATATCCGTCGGGAAAAGAAAAACACAACAACAACTAAATTTTTATCTATAAAAACCAAACACTTGAGCGTCATTTTGCACTTACAAAACAGAAGTAACATGGAGTGTTCTAAGGTTGTCTTCTTCTTCTTCTTCTTCTTCCTCTATCTTTTTCAAGATTTTATCTTTGCTTATAATGTTATATGTAATGTTCGATTTTATAATTTCAGGGTTCAAATGACATCAAATGAGATATATGTCAATCGAAAAACCACCGAAGTGCCTTGTGTCCATTTCACTACTCGCAATGTTTAAGACTAAGTTGTTCTGGATTGCGAAAGATGTTGGAGTCGGGTACATGGAGGTTGTTCGTCAAATGTCAAAAATGTGGAACAAAAGAATGGATTGATTCTCTTGTTGCATCTTCAACTGATCCATTCCTATCCAATGATCCCTGTTTCTCTAGTGAAGAAAAGGGTCACAGCTTCGCCGATTGTCCATGGGAAGGGTCAAAATGCAGAGTTCCAGGTTGTATCGGATTCATTGAAATAGTGTACCAAGGTTACAATGACGATGGTGATGACAAAGTTCTTGTTTATTTCTACTGCGAAAAAATAACCAATTTTTCTACAATACTCGAGGAAAATAAGAAAGAAAATCAAGCTTCGACTTTTAAGTCTCCAACCACTTGGGAGAAAATAAGTTTGAAGCTAAAGGCCAATGTAATTCCTTTGAGGAATACTCATTCATAATTTTCCTGCTAAAAAGTGTAATGCACTCATTACTCGAATGAGCGGATGTTTAAATCTAAGTTATTAGTTAATAAAAATTTCCTATTATAGATATTGTACGAGTAGAAAATCTGCATAGGTATATAAGGTACCACAGCCATCATATCTACTCATACATACAGTTATTTAACATGATTCAGTGGTACGAAGATCCTAAGAACAGTACCGAAGATATACAAAAGACAGTAATCAAAGGCTAAATGTATAAAGATTTGTATGTATTTCAGTGTTGTAACTACATGGATTATAACCCTAAGGAGCCCGAGGAGATACAGACCTAATCCCACTCTTGCCGCTTAGGTTTTTACCCAAAAGAATCCAACCCTTACAAAGTTTTCCAAGCTCGCCTTATATAGGCCGAGCTTGGGTGGTTTACAGCTAATAAGACAAGAGACTCAATCGTGGTGGTGTCAGTCCTTGTCGAGTACGGCGGTTCCTTCAGTGGTGCTCCGAAGATGGATCTAGGGCTTTGGTTCCTTGGTACGGTTCGAATCTCTTTTCGTCCGAGTCTTCACTCGTCGTGTTTTGTCTCGTTCCTCTTTGGTTTGGACCGAGGCTTCGTTGCTGGTTCCCCTGGAGTAGTTTTGACTTCTTGGATTTACGACACGTGTCCCGAGGGGTTTTTACCCTCCACAGATATGGTGCAATTTATCTTTGTTTGGTATGCAACAAAATCATTCTTTCATAAACAGTGTTCGTGGATTGGTGGTGTAAAGGGAGTGTGAGTAAAATGGTTAAATAAACATTTTATTGCTGATTGAGTAAATTGGGTGTACGAAACAAAAGGTCAAATTGGATTATTTAGTTGGCGTCTAACCAAACAGCGCAAGAACTTGGTGCCGTTCTAAACAACGCATATTCTGTGGAATATTCGGTTTTGTGCTCTATAGAACAACGAAAAGAATTTTTTTTGGCGCTGAGTGAAACAACATTCTAATTATGTTCGAATTTTATCTAGAGAGAGAAGTAGAAGTGAGAGAATAGGCAACGGTTTTATCTGATTGGAAGAAAAAAAGTTTGAACGCGCGGCGCGCGAGCATAAATGAACTAGCAGGGGGAGGGCCGTTGGATTAAAAGAATCGAATCCAATGGTGATGGTGCTTTTTGAAGGAACTTCATTTTTTGCCCTTAGAGTGATTTTTGAAGTGAAAACCTCAAAAACTATCACCACCATTGGATTTTCTGATCCAATAACCTTCCCCTACTAGTTCAAGTTTGATCGCGCCGCGCGTTCAAAAATGCATTCCAATTGGAAGGCCAAAATAGAACCATACCCCAAACCTACGTTACACTGTCCGCGTAGACGGTTTTCTCTGTATTTTAATATTGCTCCTATAACATGATCACGCAAAGGAAACGAAGAAAAGGATGTTCTTGGCTCTCTCTGCTTGGGCTGTTCAGCAATAAAATACTATTCAGTAATAGTGTCCGCCTAATCTGCCAATAGTCCAATGACTCCAAACCCGCTAACACCTTTTCCCCAGATCTGACCCAATTTTCCTCTCAGATCTAATGTTTTTCATTTTTTATTAGACATTATTAATTGTCTTTTACACAACTAAGCAAACTAAATTGGAAAACCAAAAACCTTTTGTTTGCTAATCTAAAATATTTGGAGTGTTATTCACCTAAATCACTGAAATCCTC
>JAJJMA010005424.1:1460-19287 GCA_023529015.1 Papaver nudicaule
AAAAAAAAAAAAAAAAACGTAGGTCACTTAAAACCCTAGTTTACCTTGTTGCTCCGCGTTGTAGTTCCGCTTGATGACATGGTGGGTAAGATCAAAACAAAAAAAAGATAGAGGAGGAGTGATCTAAAAAGAAGAAAATATTGTTCTGGGAAACCTGTCTCTGTTTTTCCTTCTTTGTTGAAAATTTAACCTAAACATGTATATATATATACACACATAATTATGGGAATCCTAATTCCGATAAAACTCTTGAAAAAGGGGGGAGAGGAGGCCCAAGGCCCCTCTCAAATCCCGCCAACCCTAGGGTCGGCGTGTAAAAAAAAAAAAAAAAAAAGAGCAAAGGGAAGGCGCGGAATTCGAGACGCCATGGTCATGGCGCCATGGCCGCGTCCGCGCCACATCCCGTGGCGGCCATAGCGCCATGGCCGCTTCTCTCACCTCCTCACCTACGCACACACATTTCTAAAAAAAAACAATTCTCTCTTAACACACGAACTTTCTCTTGACTGTTAGGGTCGTTAACTTTGAGACCTAGTCTTGGCATACCTTTTTTTTTTAAAAAAAAGAGAAGACTAAGACTTTTGAAGGTTGCCATCACCATCCGAGTGCTTAGTGTGAAACATTACTGTTCCACACTAACCAGGGGACTTTCTGTAGATGGTGAAAAATGAGAGAGGGACAAGATTGTAAAAACACTCTCTAAACATGCCTAACCTAGAGGCAATGGCCTATTCAGGCGCATCTCCATAGCTCAGAATGCAACCCGTTCTACGAGCTGAATAAACTCTCTATGAGTTCTCTCTTATAACCCCCCGGTGGAGAGGATGATATCATAGTGCAGTATTGATAATCTCACCAACACATTAAACCCATTAATCTGCTTCATGTCGACATCGCTTCGAATTCCTCGGTATCAGATTCAGATCACTATATGGTACATGGTGAAGAGTTAACAGAGATATATCCTCATGGATTTCCTCTTTATACGACTCAAGTCTTAATGAAAACCTCAGGAATATCGAAGTTCTAGGCCTGTCCAGAACTCCCTGAGAAGCATACAACAGCCTAAACAGGCTTAAACAGACCTCATCCCAAACTCAGGATGGTCTAACATACCATGGATAAACACGCCATGACTTCAAATATGTTGTAGCGTAAACACGCACATCATAACCAAGACATAGCCAGCACACACCAGCTGCAACAAAGTTGACCCTGGCCAAATGCCAAAGTCATAGCACCGTAAAGCATGGCACCACAAACCATGAGCCATGGCGCCATGATAACGGGGCTAGCACTAAAGCGCTTTCCAAGTTAGCCTTGGCCAAAGGCCAAGGCCGTGGCGCCATAAACCATAGTGCCACAACGAGTTGGCCTTGGCCAGAGGCCAAGGCCGTGGCGCCATGAATAACAGGGCTAGTGCTAAAGCGCTTTACAAGATAGCCTTGGCCAAAGGCCAAGGCCGTGGCGCCATGAGTCATGGCGCCATGAATAACGGGTTAGCGCTAAAGCGCTTTGGAGGTTGGCCTTGGCCAAAGGCCAAGGCCAAGGCCATAGCTCCTTGGGCTATAACACCACAAGCCAATGGCGCTATAAACTCCTGGCCTTGGCCAATAGCCAAGGACACTCCTATACTCGTGTCCTGGAGGCACCACACTCACGTTGGTCATGACAATTAGTCATACGACCCTACTCAGACTCAACTCAACTCAACTACGCAATATCTGCGTATCACTCGAGACATCAAAACATCACACGGGGGGATAACTTTAGGGGTTTTGGTCTGGCGGTCTACGACAGTTGAAAGAAACTGATGGAGATAGTGGACAGTTACGAGAAAATGGCGCGAGTGGACATGTTCTACACAACTCAGGCAGTTACAGAAACCAACTCATGTCCTCCACTCCTCCACTCTTCCACGACTTCCACCTTCTCTGTCGAGAGATCAGGGTGAGTTCAAAACTATAAATAGAGGCCTCCTCTATCTTCCAAGGCAAGAAGATCTTCCAGAAACAACCAGATATTCAGAACACCTGAATAAACTAGAGCCTCAGAGGTAAACACGCCCGAGAAACCCAACACACTTCTAGCCTTGGAGATTTCCAATCACTCTCACGACGGAAATCTTGAACTCTTACACCCAAAACACATCCTCAACCTGATCTCAAGTTTCTTTGTTGTTTCCCTCCCTAGATCAACCTCTATCCTCTCTGTGAGCGAAGCAAGACGTGAACGGCCATTGACTTGGTTTAGGCTCGTCTTGTTTTGTTCGACTTTGATCTCAAACACTACGAAAGTACCCAGAGACGGTGCATTGTTTTTCTAGGTAAAAACACCTAGCGTTAGCATTAACCAAGTTGTCAATCTCGATTTCGGCTCGCTTCAGCCGGCTGTCAGGATGTTGTCGGCGAACTTGGAAGGGACGAGGTCTAAGGGTCTCGGCGAAAGTTAAAAGTAAAAGGAAAGTGAAATAGCTTAAAGATAGTTAAAGAACATGATAATCTTACCATTAAGCTCATCTCGCTCGCCGATATTTTATCGATCCATCTCGCGGAGAGATTTAACAATTGTTCTTTCCTTCTCAAGCTTATGCTTGAGGTCACAATTCTCTCGGCTCAACTCGCCGATCTTATCACCTTGCGCCTCAAAGGTATCTATGAGACTAAGAGCATGCTGGTATCCCTGAGGCCGAAAGAAAAGAAGTTAGTATGATGTAGAGAAATACTAATAGATAAAAAGAAATAAGTGTTAGGAAAAAAAAAGTAATTACCATGGTGGCCAAATTGAAATGCTCCTGAAGAGACAGGTCATGGGCCACGGTGGATAGATCTTCAATATCAACAAGGCTAGTTGAGGAGTATTTCACCAGGGATTCATAGTAGAAAGAGTTGTAGTCATGATTTTCTTCGAGACTGAGTAATCTGGAGAAGGAATCGGCTAGCCTGTTAACTACTTTGCCAGTACACCCTTTCCTGGGCACAACAACGGGCCTGTTACCAAGTGGCATCTTCTTCAGGGTAAAAACAGACGAACGAGGGAAATCGTGAGTACTACTTCCGCCAACATTCCCAGTCGTGGCAACATTCCCAGTTGTAGTCAGAGCAACATTATCAGTAGTAGCATCACCGATCTTGGTAGTGGAAATATCAAACTCGTGATCAAAATGGGACCCCTCATGATCCCGATCCATATTTTCTACATCAGCGTCTCTATCTTCATGGAGTATCTCGGAATTGTTGGGGGGAGTGCCCTTTTCCTTGAGATTAATAACAAGCTTGCCAGATTTGGAGGAGGAAGGGTTCGCCGAGTAAGGAATTTTCGTATTGAGCTGAGAAGAAGAGCTGGAGAGCTGAGGCAAACCCTTGTCAACTCCAGTGGGAGGTTTCCCTACATGCTTATCTGAAGGCGTTGGAGCAGAGGGCTTCGCCGAAAGTTTCTTGAGTTTCCTACGAAGATCATCACGTTCCTGTTGTTGAGCCAGCTCCTCAGGGCTTTAGAAATCAAACATCAATCTCGTTGTTCAGATCCGGAAACAAACATAGGAAAATATAGATATATATTTAAGAGCATATATGATGTTTGTTACCTGATCTTCTGCCTCCATCTATGTATGATATCTTTTCTTGCTAGAGTTTTTGGTCTTCTCGGTGTCGTTAGCATCATCAGTCGCCAACAGCAACCAATTACCCTTAGAATCTTTATGAATAACCCCATGGGCATTACGCTACAGTTTCTCCTCAGTCCAATGCACTTGGAAGAAATTATAATCCTTGAAACGTTCGTGTCCCTCGACGAAGCTAGTTCGAGGTGTTGTTTTTGCTTCGTCAAGCCATCCCATCAACCAGGGACCTTCAAGCCAACATGGCAGATTTGACCAACCACCCTCAGTGTTTTTTCGGGCAGTGGGAACGTCTTTAGAAGATTTCTTTTCTGCCTCGCCGAGCATAATCTCGTCGGATTTCAAAGTTCTTTTGATAACGAAGCGATATGCCCAAGGTTCTCCCCTTTTCGCCAGCACTTAACATCATACTGAAGCAGGAAGTTTTCGACGATATAAGCCTCAGGGCTAAACTTGCCCTGCACAAACAAGTCAGGATAATTTGAACGATCTTCTCAGCGAAGCTTCCATCCCATGAGTATGCGAATCACGTTTCCAGTAAGCTGGAAGGGACTCTTCTGGATGCGCATAAGGAGGTCAAGAATGTACGTCGGCGGGATCATAAAGAGGAAATTGCATTCCAGCTTTAAGCCATCCATAGGCGACTACAGCTCTCATTTCGTTCTGGTCCTCGCGCTGAAGATCATCCAGAGTTATAGGAGTTGTTGCTTTGGCTAAGCCGTCGAACTTAGACAGCGTCAACGGGTGAACATTGATCTTGTGATACGAACAATACTCATCCCATTGGAGCCAGGTGGATCTCTTAGTGGATTTGGCAGGGGCAGGCCTAGTCGGCGAATCTACTTCAGAAGATACCTTGATTGGCGATTCAGCGTAGGCCTCTAATAGGAAATATATATACCTCCCAGAAAAGTACTACTAGTTCAAAACCTCTTATGATAGTAAAATGAGTTATTGAACGAAATTTCAAACGCGGGTAGCCTCTATAACCTTTAGAAATATGGAATAACTTAGTGAGACCAGTAAGTCCACTGGTAGGGTTTATGACTTCTTATGATTGTCAAAAAATGTAACAGAGGATCTAGTTTGGCGAGTGGATTCTGGAACTGAAGAAGCCATCAGAAAGGTAGTTGATAGGGAAGTTGCAGGCGAGATAGCGATCACCGGAAAATATGAACAAGCCGGAGAAGATGAACAGTTGAAACTAAAGATGGAAGAAGAGGAACCAAAACGCAGAAATAGCCTAGAAAGGTTGTAAAAATGACTCTAAGGAAGTGTTAGGAAGAAAACTGACAGTGTGAGTATAAAATCTGCATAAATACTTTATACTCGACAACCATTATATCTATTAACCTAAACTTAAGTCTTAGTTGCGTTATATGGTATTTACATTATTACGAAGAAAATAAGAAACAGTAACGAGGCTGATTAAGACTAACAGTAGCAAGATAACGAATTAATCATAACAATAACTTGGATTTCTCTGGATAATAATAATACATGGAAATGATGCTTAGAGGTTTGAGGAGATGCTAACCTAATCTCACTCTCACAACTTAAGATTACACCAAAAATCCAACCCTTACAATGGACCTCGAGCTCGCCTTATATAGGCCGAGTCGGAAGTGGATTACAGCTAATAGGACAAATTACTCAATCGTGGGGATGTCAGAGTCTGTCGAGTAAGGCGGTGTCTTCGGGATGTCCTCCCGAAGCTATCCTTTGCACTCTCGCATCCTTTCCCTCGAACCATTTATTCGATGATTACGTGTCTTCTTTCCCGATCTTTCATCCTATGATACCTTTCTGGATGTCTTCCTCCGAGGGCACGCTTTCCCAGATATCTGACTATGACAACTCAAAGGTGTACGAGATCCTCCTGAGTTTGATCTCCTACTTCGCTGCTACTCTTCCTTCTCTGCTCCTCTCTCCCGATCTTGACACGTGTCCTGATGGTATTTACCCTCTACAGACAGATTTAGGGAGTGAAAGAGCTCGAAGAAGAGAAGCAGTAGCAGTTTTTTGGTTAGGGTTTTGAAAGAGAAGGTTTGCAGAGGGTTTTTGGAGAAGATGAAGTTGTAAGAATTTTTAGGAAATAAACTCTGAGTGGAGAGAGAGAAACGAATTTATAAAGGGAGAAGTGAAGCTGAACCGGTGCTCCAGGTTATAGGTCAAAAGAGAAAGACTCACGCATGAAAGACACGCGTCACTTCAAAGAACGTGGGCTCGGTATTTTCGGCGAAAGAATGAGATTTCATTCTCGGCGACTAAAGATCTTGGAAATGAAAGAGGCAAAATGTGAGTGTAGAAAATACCTTCACCCTACAAAAGCATCCTAGAGGTAAAGTTGCGCGAGAAGACTGCTTTTGAGAAGTATAGAATCATTAGCGAAGAGCCCTTGGCGAGTTACCTAATGAGAAAGACCAGCGAGGAAGTGGATAAGGTCATATCGGCGAATCCCATGAGGATGATAGAAGAGCGAAGACATGTTAGCGAAACAAGGACACGTCAACGAAAGTAGTTGAGAAGTTGTTGAGCATTAATTAGTGATCAGAACGATATAATGTCAGAGTTGACCCGTTGACTCAGTGGATTCCGCGTCGGCAATCCTTATCCAAAGAAGGTTTGGTCGCCAATGTGTGTGAGGCAGAAAGTAAAGTCGCCGATATAGTTCACCGGCGAGTGAAGACAAATAAGTGTCAGAAGAGTCATTGTTTGTATTAGCTGTTATCCATTATGTAAATCTCTATAAATAGCGAGAGATCCCTCTGTTTGAAGGGTTTGACATTTCTTGGTCTGGTCTAGAGAGAGGAAACGTAACATAGCTCACTTGCTCTCCTTAGCCTAGTATTGAGATTAGGGTTCTTTAGTGAGAGATAATCCCTAGAGCTTTGTAAGGTGAGTGATGTACTTTAATTGCACTTAATAAGATTTGTCTGGGGAGATAATACAAGTTTAGCGAAAGATTATAACTTTGGTATCTCTAATCTCAGTCTTTATTTTACATCATGTTGCTATGTATGATTGTGTGTATCTCATGTTTACAATATTTGGGTGTACTGTCTAAGATCCACCCTTGGGATTTTAGACAGTTAGAATGATTTTACAATGTCTATTATGGATTTTGGGTGAGAAATAAACTCCAGATTTTTGAAGATTAATGACTTGACCAGTCATTTCTCCAAAAGTATTAAGAATATCCATTAAGTTCTTTGCTTCATTCATACTTGCTTTTGTAAACAAAACACAATCATCCGCAAAGAACAAATGAGAAACTGGAAGAGCTGTTCTAGCTGTTTTAATTCCTGATATTTATTTCTCAACTTCAGCTTTATACAGAAGTCTAGATAAGATTTCCATAGCCATAATAAAAAGATAAGGTGATAAAGGATCACCTTGGCGAAGTCCTCTATCAACCTTAAAGGTGTTACAAGGATTTCCATTTAAAAGCACAGAGAAAGATTTCGTAGTAACACATTGTATTATTAATTGACACCGTTCTTTGCAAAAACCAAAACAAAGAAGAATTTTTTTCAAGAAAACACCACTCAACTCTATCAAAAGCTTTAGAAAGGTCAATTTTTAAAGCTAGATGACCTTTCTTGCTTTTAGAAGTTTTCATAGTGTGTAACAATTCATGCGTTATTATAATGTTATCAGTGATTTGTCTGCCTGAGATGAATGTTGATTGGTTATGGGATATAATTTTATCTAAGAAAGGTTTAAGTCTATTTGCTAATATTTTTGAAATCAATTTATATAACCTGTTACTTAAGCTAATAGGGCGAAAATCACTAGGCGTCGAAGGGTTCTGAACCTTTGGAATCAGAGTAATATAAGTATAATTAAGGGCTTTAAGGATAAATCCTGATTTGAAAAAATCCTGAACTACCTCTATAATGTCTTTTCCGACTATATCCCAGTTAGCCTTGAAGAAAGGGGGATATCCATCTGGTCCTGGCGATCCCCATTGATTCATGCTAAACAAGGTTTTTTTAATTTCATTTTCATCAGGTATATTCATTAAAAGCATGTTATCTTCATTTGATATACAAGGTTTAATCAAATCCTCAATAAGAGGTTGATGTTGTATACCATTTGAAGAACCAATTCTTTTAAAATGTTTTATTAGTAAATTTTGAATTTGATGATTATCCTCGATCCACAAACCAGATTCATCTTTAAGTGTATGAATGTGGTTTATTCTTCTTTTGTTTGAGGCACATTGATGGAAATAAGTTGTATTTTGATCATAATCTCTCAAAACTTTCTCTTTTGAGAGATGTTTCCAGTAATCCCTTTCCCTATTATACCAAACATCAAGTTGATGTTGAGTATCTTTTATTTGTTTTATAGGGAGTGGATTAACTTTATGCAAATTTTCAAATTCACTATTAAGATTTTCAATGTTCTTAAAAATATCTCCAAACACATTCCTATTCCAATCTTTTAGAACTTTTTCTAAATGTTTCAGAGTTTTAGTGACTCTATAGGCTTTTGAACCCTGATCATGTTCCACCAAGTTATCACAAATCAGGTCTTTAAAGGACTCGTGATCAAACCAGGACCTAAGCACGTTAAAGGGTTTACGACTTCTAGTTAT
This sequence comes from Papaver nudicaule, assembly GCA_023529015.1. NCBI lineage: Eukaryota > Viridiplantae > Streptophyta > Magnoliopsida > Ranunculales > Papaveraceae > Papaver > Papaver nudicaule. The sequence goes on from JAJJMA010005424.1 coordinate 9,683, forward strand.
AACTGACTTAGCAATTAGAAGAATTGGGGTGTGATCAGACCCAACTCTGACTAGGTGTTTTACTATTGCATTAGGATATAATAAAGTCCATTCTGCAGAAGCTAAAACTCTATCAATTCTCACTTTTATGTTTTCTTTTCCTTCTCTGTTATTTGACCATGTAAAAGGTATACCTTGATACCTTATGTCCCTTAATCCTAACTTTTGAATTGTGTCATGTATAAATTTATTAGCTCCAGAGGAATTTTGATTTCCTCCTTGCTTTTCTTGAATATGCATTATAAAGTTCAGATCTCCAATAATGATCCAAATAAGATCACTATTATCACTGAAAGACAATATTTTGTCCCACTGATCAAATTTTTCATTTGATGAGAGAGCACCATACATACAAACCAAATTTCAGGCATTATTAAAATTATCAAACACCTTAAAAATACAGAAATTATGCTGAAAGGAAATGCAGCTAACCTTAATGTTATCATGCCAAGCCATAAGGAGACCACCAGAAAGACCTCTTCTAGGTATCATAGACCAATCATGAAACTTATTTCTCCTAGCAACTTTCTCCATGTTTTCTAATGTAGCTCTAGTTTCAGCAAGAAAAATCATATATGGGTTATGAACTTTTAATAAATGTGATAGGTGATTCTGTGTAATAGGGGGGCCTATTCCTTGCACATTCCATGAAAGTAACTTCATTTTGAGGTTAAGTTTAAAACGACTTATGAAAAGTAAAGTTCAAAGCTAGACACAGAAGAAACAACAAATAAGAACAGATGAAGCAGCAAAGGTACAGGAATTTCAGAGAAGTAAAAATTAGATACTAAACATATGAAAGCAAAACAGCATGCATATAGGCAAGTGTAAATTAGGGAAATAAGACGGGGAAATTTTGTGTAATGAAAATTTAGTGATCTAACCTGGTTGGTTATATCAGCTAGGATCTCAACATCCATTGCGGTTACAGATTCAGGCTCCACATTCTGGACATCAACTTGGTTTAAATCGGGTTGTAGAGAGATATCATCCGAAACCAAACCCATCACTCCATTGAATTATCATTGCACACAGCCTCATCAAGACTTTCTTTTTCTTCTACATCGATTCTTAGACTTTTCTTTCTGGACCCACTTGAGGATTCTCCCAAATCACTGACAAATACTTCCTTAGCCACTGGAGTATTAGGAGGATCATGTTCTCTATCCTCAACATCCATAGGACCCCAATTCTCAGAGGCATGGCCATTGATCTGCCATTCCCCATCAAACCAGAACCATCTGCTTCCATGTCACCATGCACAATAGCAACACCAACAACTGAATCTTCAATGAGAGCAGAGGCAACATCATTTTGATTTATGGAACCTTCATCACCAATAACACTTTGCTGAAATTCCACAACACCAGCACCAAGTTGTTGTTGATCTTGATTTTGTTGTTGCTCTTGAGGTTGAGGTTATGACACTTCAATATGCTCATGAAATGGATCAGCTCTCTGAAGCGAAAGCGCTGGAACATTTCTCCAAGCCAGACTAGCAACCACCCCACAATATTGATTAGAGTGGTTCATAACATAACAATCCCTGCATGTTGCACCTGGGAATCCCAGATAATAAAGTGCAAACCTAACTTTTTCACCGTCCTCCAGAGTCATTTTGACTCTTCTACATAAATGTATGCATATTTCTAACTTCACAATGACCTTCACCACTCCAGTTATATCTTTGTTGAAAAGAGATATTACTTCTCCTACTTCTGATGCAACCATATAAGGAATGTTGTCTCTATCCAAATCAGATCTGACTCTAAACTCCACTGTAAATATCTCAAACCAAAAGTGAACATTGTTGACATTCATGCCAAAATTCCAAGGCATTAATGGCAACAAATATCCACCAGCTGAATGAGGTCTTCCTCTTATGATTCTCTGAAAAACAGCTCTATTCTGCATTTTGAAGATGAAAACATTCCTCCTCCCAGTGTTGATGATTGTGAAGTCATGACCATTTCCCTAGGCTCTCAACTGATATCTAAGAACTGCTCTGGAAACAACTAAGTCCTCTCTACCGACCAAACCAATAAGACAGAAGGACTGGAAATTCTTGTTTTCATCCTTAAGAAAAACTTGTCTAGTTGTTTTTTCAGACACTGAAAGGTGTTTTGAGAGTTGATGTGAAAGCTTGTCAATTCTTGAGTTTGAAGCAGACATTTTGTTCAGACAATGTAGTACTAGGAATTTCTTCTGAATAAGGAATGTATAAGAAGGTGTTATTTATGATAGAGTGGCTATAAATATATGAGTTGCAAAGGAAAGAAATTTGTTTTTCTGAACAGGCAAATTTTGTTAATTGCCAAGTGTAGAGTAGGCAAAGATAATTTAGATTAAATTGTTGGAGTGTATGACTGGGTTTTGAAGAGATGATTATGTTATTGAAAAATAGATTAAGCGCATAACACACCATAATTTTCAAAATCAGAGGACTTAGCTTGTTTGAATGGAGAAAAGATGTCATTCTTGGACAATCAACAACACACTGATTGGATCAAACGGAGAACGGCAGGTGGGAAAATTAAACGGTTCCTTGAAAATCTCTCCAAGCTGACCAGACCACCCACGCTTGAATCTTTGGCTGCAACTTCCGCCAGAAACCCTAGCACTTACCAACCAGGTAGTAGGAGAGAAGGGATGAAAACCTGAAAGGTAGAAAAACCAATAAGGTTAATAACGAAATTAAAAACCAGATGAATCCAATCGAGGAAAAGCCAAATTGGAAGAATAAAATTAAGATAAAAAGGGGGTAATTTTAATTTTCATGTCAGAAGATCAAATCAGAAGATGGAGGAGAAGAAAGACGCAATCAGAAGAATTGTCGAGAGAGAAATCAAGAAAAATAAATTAAGACGAAACCCTGGGTAACAGAAATCATTACATCTAGCCGATAGATTAAAGAAACTTGAAATCATAAAAAGGAGAATGAAAAGGTAGGAGAATCGAGAAGTTAGATTGAAAATCCATTGAGATCTACGAGTAGATCTGGGACAGAGTAACGGCGGCGACGTTGCAAAAGAAAGGGAAAAACGAGAGAGAAGAGAATACAAGCCATGAAAATTCGAATTGGGTGATTAATAATCAAGGCAAAGCCCTGTATAATACAAGCCTTTGTTGCGTAAGTGTTGTTGGACTTGATAACAACACCAATTAGCCTCCTCACACGAGCCCAATCCGCGAAAATATGCGAGACTCCATAAAGAAACCCCTGACCCAAGCCTAGACCCAGATCCAAATACTCCAACAGACAAAAATGTAGTCTAACATGTGATTATCAAGCTGGTTTAACTCTAAAATGTAGTCTATTTTATCACGACCAAAATTATCGACGTTATAGTTTTATACAAGAAAAAAAGAACGTTAGAGGATTCATGATTTTATCCGATAAATTTTTTGTGGAAACTACCAAATAGTCTAGATATTATTTTTCTTTTTAGTCCTATGGGCCAAGTCTTTTACTATTTGGCTTTAAAAAAAATTATTTAACTCTAATCATTTTCTACTTGGTCCTAAGGTAATGAGAATAGATTTAAAACATAAATATCTCATGAACTATGACTCAAAATTAACGAATTTTACATATTCCGAAAATGTGATTATCAAGATGGTTTAACTCTAAAATGTAGTCTATTTTATCATGACCAAAATTATCGAAGTTATAGTTTTATACAAGAAAAAAAGAACGTTAGAGAATTCATGATTTTAACCGATATTTTTTTTGTAGAAACTACCAAATAGTCTAGATATTATTTTTCTTTTTAGTTCTATGGGCCAAGTCTTTCACTATTTGGCTTAAAAAAATTCTATTTAATCCTAATCATTTTCTACTTGGTCCTAAAGTAATGAAAATAGATTTAAAACATAAATATCTAATGAACTACGACTCGAAATTAACGAATTTTATATACTCCGAAAGCTCTCGACGAGATTTATACAACGAGTACCATTGTCACTATGTTTCGAAGTTTTTTTTTAACGCTACCAGATACTTTATTTTCAAAAATGAAACGAAAAATGTACTTCATCTCAAAATATGAAGTGCTAAATGAAAACAACTACTACCAACGACAACAACACCATCACATTCATTTAACACTTCATTTTATGAGATGATTTCCATTTTAGTAATTCATATTATGAGATGAATTCCATTTAGGACGTCATACTATGCGATGAATTCAATTTTAGCATGAAATATGATGTGCCAAAACCGAATTCATTTCAAATTTGAAGTGCTAAACGGAATTTTATCTCATAATATGAAGTGTTAAAATAAAATCCATCTAAAAATATGAAATGATAAAGGGAATTCATCTCGTAATATGAAGTGGCAAAATAGAATTCATTTCAAAATATGAATTTAAAAATGGAATAAACGGTATTTCCTATGTAAAAATTAAATCATCTCACATATGAAGTGATATATGGAATTCATCTCGTAATATGAAGTGACAAAATATAATTCATTTCATAATATGAAGTGCTAAAAAACAGAGTCCATTTTGAAATTCATCACCAGTAGCGTGAAAAAAAAATCGAAACATATCGACGTACTCGTTGTGTATATCTCGTCGAGAACTTTCAGATATATAAATTTTGTTAATTCACCACATCTGTACTTCTAACCCAACGAAAAATTCCTAAGATAGGTCTTAAACTGGATATCAAGAAAGCTTATGATTCTCTGAACTGAACTTTTATTAAAGAAACCTTATTGGCTATGGGGTTTCCTGCACAATTTGTGGAATACATTTTAACATGTATTTGCTCTGTCACATATTTCATTCTGGTTAATGGTGCACCACAGGGAAGTATCTCACCTCAAAGAGGTCTCAGACTGGGTGATCCTCTTTCCCCTTATATTTTCATTCTGTGTTGTTAATTAATGCATAATTCTGTATGGACACGTGGCGCCATCACCAGAGGACGTACACCGAAGCAATATAAACCGCGAAGGACAGGAGTGAAACCAGGCGAAGGGATAACTTATCACGAGATGATGAAATCCAACGAAGGAAATTAAAGGATCACCAAACCTGCGACACTAGGATAAAGCAGACATGCTAAGGAGCAGTCACACCGCATTTAATGATGTAGACAGCTTGACAAGAAATCGTCTGTCGATTGGGGATTGGCCCAACCAACGGTGAAAGAAAGAAACCTCGACCAATGAGGAGTCGGCAGCGCAAGAATACATCAAGGATCCTCCACATAGCAGTACGATGTGCTAGGATTGGATGATAAGGGTGGTCACCGATGATGGAGGGTCAAAACAAGGAGCATCAAGAGAACGAAGTAACCAAGGATAGCAAAGAGCGGTGCCAACAACAGTACTATAAATACCCCCTCTCATCAACATGAATGGGGGTCGCATAGTTTGGGAAGGATAGCTAGGAGTGAGAATCTTTGAGTTATACTCTCAAGATTTCATATGTCCTCTATCCATAACAAATTGGAGTGACTTATAGTGTAAACCAGAGAAAACTTTACGGATTAAGTATAATAGAACAACAGATTTTACCCCGAGGACGTAAGCACACAGCTGCTGAACCTCGTTAATGGTTGTGTTGATTACCATTGCATTTACGTTTATTGTAGTTAATCTTGCTTGACGATCATCCCCAAGGTGATTCCACGGTTAAAGTCAGTAGCCATCCTGGTTCATAATAACTAGTGATAATACGTTCAAACCCTTGGACAAATCCTCGGTTATTAACGAACAAAGGCCATCAACGACTTGAATAATCGATCCATTAATAATTTTTACTCGTAGTATGATATGGGAAAATTAGTATCAACATGTGTGCTGAGGTTTTATCTTCCAATCTTGCTTCCCTCTAATCTGCAGGTCATATTCAGGGGCTGAAAATGTCTAGGAATGCTCCACAAATTCTGCATTTGATGTATGCAGATGACCTTCTCATTACTACCATGGCAAATGATCTTTCTTGTGTCAAATTGAAAAGGCTTCTCAATGATTATTCAGCTTCAGCGGGTCAGAAAATTAACACTCAAAAATCTTTATTGATACACCATCCTAAGCTGGATCCTACTATAATTGGTAAGATTTTCTCGTCAATTTGAATGCCCAACTTCTTCAGTTCCTCCTTCATATTTGGGAGTTCAGATTCCTGGCAGAAGATAGACGGCTACAACTTATTCCCAACTTATTCATAGATTTGAACGAAAGACCAAAGGTTGGATGTCAAAATGTATCAATCCGGCTGGCAGACTCACTCTTATTAATACTTCTCTTACACCTACAACTAATCACATTATGCAAACTCAGTTGCTCCCATATATTTCATGGAGTCTTGTATCACCGCAATCCGGACGCATCGCTATCAAGATGCTTGGGTGAAGAGGAAGCACAACAGCAACTTCATCATGTCCACAAAGAGGTATGTGGACAGACACTAGTGATTACACTCTATAGGCGATTGCAAAGATTAGGCTATTACTGGCCATCCATGGAAACACAATCACGAGCTCTTCAAGGAGCATGCGTGAAATGCCAGTCCCCTCCTCACCAAGCAGAAGTCCTCGCTTTCAACAATACTGAAGACTGGCGCAATCCCTACATCGAGTATTTAAGAGATAATGTTCTACCAAAAGAAAAGAGAAAAACATCGTCGGTAGCACGGAAGACCAAATGATTTATCTTTCATGAGCTACGGAGGCAACCTACTACGCTGTTTGGCAGGATCAGAGATACCTGTGGTGCTAAAGGAAAGTCATGAGGGAGAACATCAGGGAAAGAGGAAATTATTTCTTCAAGTCCATGAGAGATACTACTGGCCCACTATGGAAGATGACGCCGCAGATTTTGTGCAGAAGTGCCACCAATGCCAAATTCACGGAAACCTCATCCACACCCCGTGTTTGCTTCTACAATCGATTAGCATCCCGTGGCCCTTTTACTGCTGGGGACTGGATATCATCGGTAAAGTCAACCCTCCCTCGTCAAAATATCATGAATACATAATTACAGCCACATAATATTTTACCAAATGGGTTGAAGCAATCCCTCTCAAGAGCATGACCGGCCTGACTATCACTGCGTTCATCAAGGAGTACATAATCTGTAGGTTCGGAGTCCCGAAACACATCATCACCGACAATGGTACCCCTTTCGCCAATCAGCATGTGGAAAAGGTGCTTTCAAATTATGGTATCAAACAAGTGTTTTCGAGTCCTTACTACCCTCGGGGGAATGGACAAGATGAGAGTACGAACAAGACTCTCATACGAATCATTAGTAAAACGGTACATGACAACCCAAGGACGTGGCACGAACAACTACCCATGGCCTTGTGGGCTTACCGTACGTCAGGAGTTCTACAGGTACTTCACCTTTCTCTTTAGTCTACGGGGCCGGCGATGTCCTACCCGCAGAAATCAAGGTCCCCTCAGCCAGAATTGCAGCAGCAAGCGGAGTCCGATAAGATGAAGAAGAGATATCAAACTCTAGGTTAGCAGAACTGGATTTTTTAGACTCTAGACGTGACAAGGCGCAAGAGCGAAACAAGAAGTATCATCAAAGAATTTCAAGAGCATACAACAAAGCCATACGACACATAGTATTTCAAGTGGGAGATCTAGTACTAAAGACGGCGAAACACATCCAACATGACGCATGTGCCTCGAAATTCGCACCAAACTGGGAAGGGCCATATGTCGTGTCTAAAGCTTCAGCAAGCGGCTACTACAAGATAGTCAACCTCAATGGCAAACAAGAAGGGTCAGTACACAACGGGAAATGGTTGAAAGCATATTACGCCTAAGAGGTTCTTTTTCCTGCTTCGTGTCATTTTTCTCATCCTTTTTCAAATTCATTCAATCAGAGAAGCAACAGAGTATTTGCATTATTCAAAATAAAACCCTCTACTTATTTATGCAAAATAAACCACGACAAACTTAAATAAATATTCAATGAACCAAAGCCTAGCCTAAAATAAATTCTCCAAGAGACGGTAATCCTTTTTGAAGATTTGCTCCATCCTCTTGTTGAACGCCTCCGCTCTGAGTCTCAAGTCCTGCATCGCCTTTTCAGCCTTTGCTTTCTCTTCCATCATTCTCTTCTTGTTATTGCCATCTCCAGAGCCATTGCTTTTTCTTTAGCCTTGAAATCTTCAGTCATCTCCTTTTCCAAAGCCCTCAACCCCTCGATCATCTTATGAGCTTTTGTCGACTCTTCTTCCATTGCCTTCTCCTCTTGTGCAATGACATTTGAACAAGGAATCATGTTGGCAATAAGGGCATCTCGGTCCACCTTGATAGTATTGTACCTCTGGCGAAGCCAACCAACATTAAATTTTAAAGCCTCACAAGTAGATATTATGCCACCCCATTTCCTCATCTTCAAGGTAGTCACGTCATGCAATGTCTCCTCCTCTATCTCTTTAATCACCGGTAACAAAAGTGACACCATAGTAACCAGAGCAGGAGAAACATCCTTCATCAAGTCAGTAGTCGCTAGTCGCGATATGGCCAAATTTCTTCCATATCCTGGCGTATAATGAAGAATAGCGTTTCGGAACCAAGAAATACCCTACTTCTTCGTAAGAAGAAGATAAAGATTTCATGAGGGGAGAAAAGGGGAGGCCGACATTTGGGTAGTCAAGAACAGCTATCCCTAAATCTGCGTCAGCAAGAGAAGCTGGATCCGCCACTACATCAGAAGAAATGTGAGAAGTGCAATTGTGACTCTCGACAAGTGAAGCAGGTTTATAGATGTGAATATCCACAGACTCATCTCTCTTTTTGGTACTAGATGTGCGCGCATGCGGCTTACATGCAGTGAAAGCCATAAAAAAATAACGCATGATTCTGATTGGAGCTTCAAGCATATATGCATAGGGAATAAGAAGATAACAAAACATGGGAGATACTCACCGTTGCTCCGGAGGAGCCATCGATCTTCATAGCCTTGATATGCGGATCACTGGAGTTTAGATCGTCTTCATCCCCTTGTTTTAGGTGTAAAACAATAAAGAGAATCTGAGGGGTAAAGTGTGAAGTATGATGATGTAATAAAAGATTGTAATGGTATTCGAGAGGTCAAGATCGAACAAGACTCACCTAAACCAAGAAATGGCCGTTCGAGTATTGCTTCAGTTACAAGAAGAGGATATAGGGTTGGTTTAGGGAGGGAAGCAGAGAAAGATGAGATCAGAGAATTGCTATAATTTCTGTGATGTTGATGATTAAATTGCTAAATAAGAATGGATATTCAGTTCTCATTAGATATTGAATGCTGAGTGTGAAGAGTTAATCAATTATCGATAAGATAGACTTGATTATACTTGCACTGAATTAAACTGTTTGTTCTGTTGAACTTGAATTGTTGTGTTTCCAAACTGGTCGAGTGACCTATTTATAGCAATAGAGTTCCAACTGATCTCGTAAGAAGTGGAAGAAGTGGAAGAGTGGGAGTGAGGAACGAGTGGGGTCAGTTGTTAAGAGTCTTGCACCTAATAATAGGGAAGACTAACAACCCACTATCTTATCCCATCTTTCCAGCAACGTTCACACGACTTAGTGTCTTTTCCGTT
>JAJJMA010005431.1:0-10614 GCA_023529015.1 Papaver nudicaule
TAAATGGTCCAATAGACATATTAGGAAGTTGTGTTGCGGATTGTGAAACTCTGATGTTTGAAGTATGCTGGTGATGAGAATTTATGTGAACCCTGTGAGAATTTGGTACTTGTGTGGTTGCAGGATGGCCAACATTTTGCTGGGATGAGAAACTTGGAACGTTTATGCAATTCTGGGGTAAGTTCTGCACATGCAACAATTTTTGTAAATAATTAAAGAAGAATAAGAAGAAATAAAGTAATAAGCAGGAAATGAGACATCAGAAAGAAAAGACAAACAACATAATAATTTAACACAAGTGATCTGGCAATTGTTGGACAGAGAATAAACCAACCTGTGTGAGCAAATGATGTTACATTACAGTTGAAGTGGTACCAGACAGTTGAGGATGATTTACAGAAGACCTTGTATTAAACAGTTGTTGCATTTCCCTAACATTTTCACCTGTATCAAAGCCGATAGAGAAAGAAGTATCAGAAGCAATAGGAGTATTCAGAATCTCAGAATTCACACTTTGATCTGTCAGATTTAGAAACTTACGTGCAGGAAGTGCCATCGGTATTCTAGTAACATTTCTGGTTAATGCTGACCCAACACCAGCCTGTCCAAGTGGATTTCCAATTGGGGAAGGTTGAAATTGTGTGTTAATCGATGTTGAAAATGGATCTTGACGCAAAGATTCACTATTATGCTGAGTGGGTCCACCACTGGAAACCCCAGTTAGTTGATCAAGCGTTTGAGCAACAATATCTCTTGGCATAGGTGACATCATAGAATTGGCAGAAGGGGGGTCAGAAACACCAGAACATGCTGAGAGAATTCCTGCCCAGATATCACCTATTTGAGGAGCACTATCCTGTACAACCTGATTGGTACCATTAGCTTCCAAAGGTTGGATCATACTCAAGGAAGTAGTAAGACTTTGAAGAATCTCCCGGGCAGGCTTTCTATCTTCTATTTTCCAAGTATCCCGAACATCATCAATGTCCATTTCTCCTGTTGTAAGGTCCACAATATTACCCGCACTTTTTGAAGATTCAGACTCCTCTGACATATCTTGCTGGCACCCATTTTCACTGACAGGTTGAAAAGATCCGTCTGTTGAGATAATCACTTCAGTAACACTGTCTCCTACTTCTCTCAAGATCTGAGCAACATAAACATGATTACTAAAACTCAAAGAGAATGACATCCAAAGAAACATATACGCTTATGAAACCATATACCTTTGCCGTGAATTGATCAAACCGTATATCAGCGTAGCAAACAGATTGACTACATTGGGGACAACGCCAAGATGGTCGTCTTAAATTAATCTCAATGAAGTTGTCATAATCAAAACACTGCACAATGCAAGGGAAATCCACACAATAAGAACAAAAATACTGCGCAGTCCAAATCAAACTACAAAGGTTATATCCCAATAAGGAAAAAGTGATACACATTATGAGTTTAAACTTGAAGGATTTCCTATGCCCAAGGGATGAAGCCGGTTGGGGATTTAAACAATATCTGTAACAGCTTAACCACAAAAATCCAATCTATAAGGCAACTATTGATGGCACAAATGATCTTTAAATTCTCACCTGGTGATGCTTGCAAAGGTGTCCTTTAACTGGAGTTTTAATGTGCTTCAAGCTGAGAAGTAATGCACCGGTAACACAAAACAATCAGTTCATCTTAGTAAAGGAAGCATGTACTGGAGCATTGTCAATCGAAATACAAGAGTAATATTCTGTTGTGATACATACAGAAGCTAATACTAAATGCAAATGGTGAATATTTCAAAATGCACACATACGGAAGAAATATGCTACAGTGGAACTATAATTACTTTCTCATTACACTAACAACACCAGGCTTATTTTCTTATCAGCAAGATGGGTTTGCTTTTTTCTTTGACTTTTAGGGCATAGTCTTTAAGCTTGCAGTAACTATGATGGCAAGCTCAAACCCTTCGACTTGCAGTGTGTATGATCTTCCGAATGAGGTTCGCAGCTTAATTGCCATTCGAGCCGAAAGAACACAAAAATTAACTGTGTTAAGCACATTTCACTCTTCCATTTGCTGTTTAGGGTTCTAGTTACAAGGAATGCTGGCAAACAACTCTTAAAATAGTAGCACAAAGGGCGCTCTAAAATACAAGATACATGTTACATTTCAGAAGATTGAAGAAAGTTCTTCTTACTGCTTACACAGAAGCACATGTACTACCCTTTTAACAATCACATTTTGCATTTCTTGTGTACTTTAATAACAATAAATGACAAACAAGGGTATAATATTTATTGTAAATTGGAAGCTTCCATAAGTCAGAAAGAAAGTATTAATTTAAGTTGATACCTTTGCAAGAGTTAACCAATAACCAATATACAAGTGCAAAATGGAAAGCTGGCCTATCGAGGAAGAGTGTTTAGAATGACATGCACCAAATAATACTCAAGCGAATGAAAGCATACCTTATTGGACAGTTAAGTGATATCCGTGATGACCCCTCTATTATATCAGTGTCTATCATAAGAACAAAAATAAATATTACTTCTGGAATTGGCTGTCCAACTTAAGAACAAGCTATGATATTGTATATAAGCACACCAATGCGTAAACTTCGACTCAAATTAAATGAGAATAGAGTTATACTTCAATGCAATCACCCCATAAATTTTCCATCATCAAGTACCATTACTGTATTTAAGAATGTAACTCGAAGCCTAGAAGAAGGTGCCTCGCTAAGACAACTGATTCCTTAGAGAGGAATCGCAAGATTAAATGCATGGCAGTACAAGTCAAATAACTTAAATTTAAATTGGGCCCGTAATAAATCAATTTAAAGGTTACATAACAGGGCCCAAGTTATGAACCACACCCCCTTCAAACTATATGCAAGGTAACTTACTAAAGAAAACTATGTACCAGTGAGAATATAAAGTTGCAGATTTATAAGGTGATTCCATAAAACAATATAAGATTTGGTAAATCAACTTAGGACATGATTTCCATTTCAGCAAAATAATCTCTCGAGTTTTACGTCACATTTATTTATATGTTTTTATTTGACAGGAATTCCTAAACCGTTTCTTTTTGCTTATCCATGCAAACTTTGGTAGAGATTTTATTTGGTAATTAAAGGTATGGTATAAACTCCAGTTATCTTCAGATATGACTGATAGAACAATTTGGTCCTTACTGCATACCTGAATTATGTGCAGCTACAAGAGGTCTGACAAAATCTTGCAACACTGGAATCTCTGAGGATGCTATTTCACTCATGACAACTACGGCCACAACATAATCACCTGTAAAGCAGTTGCACATTCATTCAGTCAACAAGACAAGTTTCACACAAACATGGAGAGACCCAGGATTTAATATGAGCAGACCATTGAAAGGCCCAATTGCTTGTAGAAAGTTCGTTCCATATCTAAGCATTGAAGTAACATTTGTTGGAAACTGAGGTCCATTGTCCTGATTAAGAAATGACATGCAAAGTAAACAAAGGACTTGGTTAGATTTCGCAAAGACAACCAATACCAACAATACTAGGAAAAAAAAAACATCAGAAAGCCAGGGAAACTAGGCAAACCATTGAGATATTAGTTCTTCCGTTGACTCCTCTTCCATTCAACAAAACACTACATATGAACAAAGGAATGTTTAGGGAAAATATAGAAGAAACTAACTCTATAAAGTAGAAGAGGAATCAGAAACAAAAATAGACTTACTTTACTAGAGGAGGATTAACTATGCAAGAAGACGTCTCTGTGTTATCCGTTCGAGCTACAAATAAGTGCTGTAAGGGGTGAAAAAAGGAGTAAGCTGTGCAAACATTTCTATATATGTATAAAGAGAGCAACCTGACTGAACTCAATTGATGCTTACTATTTTCTCATGTCCAGTCATCAATTTCTTAGGGATAACAATATCAGTTGCATAAGCCCCATAGCCAGGCTACAAAACAAAAATACTTAATGCTTTACGAAGATATATATATAGTACAGAAGAAATCTCTGAATGCTCAAATAGTCAAAATCGAACTATCAACAAACCTTAATTTCAAGAGAAGCAAGAATGTGGCTCATCTTCATTCGTGGATAGTATCTGTACAGAAAGTAAAAGAAAACAAGAAAAACAATATCATGCTACATTCATGTAACAAAAGACTTACCCGATGCAGATCCTCATAAATGGGGACAACCATACAATTTGCAAAGTACAAACCTAAATACAACATGAAAATCAACACGTCGTGCAACCCAAAAAAAACTGTCAATATTGGCTGGTGCTTTGTATTTCGCCAGTCATAACATGATAATTTATCATCCAATAATATAAACGGTGGCCCAACAATTAAAAGAGAGGAAAATAAAATGAGCAGAGACGTGTTTGTACACCCCCCTAAGCGCTAAAGAGAGGGCATGTAAAAGAAAATGTAACCTTTTTTTTCTAAGGGGGATATCTTTTTTCTTTTTACTTTAAATTTTGGGAAAAAAAAATTAAAAGAAATTTCCTATATAGAGTAGAAAGATTTTACAAAAAGAAAGAGTTTTCTAAAAATGTTGATACCAAAAAAAAATATTAAACATTGTCTAAAAACTAGCCTTTCATACTACACATGCAATAGGAAGTACTCAAGCATACTACACAACATGGTGCAGTTCTAGGGTAGCTAAAACCTAGAAATGTCGAATAGGACAGAAAATACAACATGTTGTTCAAATTTTAACACTCGGATTGGCATATCCAAGTACAACACTTGCTGACGTGATACCAATTTAACGGAGGATCTTTTGATGTTTACAGCACCATATAGAATATTGCAAGTGCCTTTATTGGAGATAAACACAATTCAAATACGTAAATAGTCATTAGACTGAACAATATTTTTTTACTGGTATGGGTAACAAGTAACACAAACACAACAACTTGGAAATCATGGGAGAAGCATTGCTTCTGCTAAATTTTCAGATGATAAAACAGAGCATAAAACCGTTCATATATACCTGGACATAATTTTGGAAATCATAGGAGAAGCATTGCTTGATTCCGCTAGGATACTCTCAGTACTGTAGAAGAGGCTTCCTAGCTAAAATTCAGAAAATTTCTACTGTTACAAACATCTGAATAGAACAATGAACCCACTGAAAAACGGTTAAACCAAAATGAAGGTACAATTTAAAAACAATGAATAACCTCATTTGTGATCTTAAGAAGTTCATCTACATCCCCGGCCGTAAACCATCCACTTTCACAAGCACCCTATAATTGCAAACAATAACAATGAGCAATCACAATGTTTACGCATCCTTGCATAAGAATGGTGTAATATAACTTGCATGTTTGGCTCAAGCAGGGTGAAAATGACAAATTTAAAAACTCATGATTAGCATAAGTAGTTCCGACTGGACCAAAGAGTCCAGTGCAGACTCAGGGTGAAGTTCGATCCGAGACACAAACAGACAAGTACCAGCTAGTTATTGACCAGGCTATGGTATTTTAATTTACTTCACCAATAACAGAATTATTCTCATGATGACTTGCTTCCCTTCCACTCTCTTATGAAAGTCCCATCAGGTCCCACTTTGTCTATTAAACTTTCCCTTACCGAATTTCATGCAAACTCCATCCTTCCGTCGACAATCAAATCAATAACCATTTAATAGCACGACAATACAAATGGAAGTATGAGCACCAGCATGCAAGAAATACCTTGACAGATATCATCAGCAACATTATTACTGCTTGAAGGCTGTTGTCACTTTTATGTTGATAGACCTAAATAATAATACAAGGGTATTGTTAGAATGAATGTTCACAAATAATGATATAAAAAGATACACACCAAAATGAGAAATCAATAGTAGTCCCAGAGTAATGATTTCATTCAGAACACCCAAAAAAAAAAAAAAACAACTTTTTTAGTGAAATATTAGCTTTCAAAGAGACCAATATTCCACCAAAGACATATTCTCTACATCATTGTTAACAAAAAAATGGTAAGAAAGTGTCTAGGTAGATAGAATTAGTGACTAGCCGATGTGGTGAAGTATAGAAGAGATTTTTGTCTACGCTTCAATAAAAATGAGCATATCAAGGATATAGACAATGAGCATACTAGTAATGCCAAGTACTCAACAATGATACCAGCAATACGTTGTCATATACTGATTCCTTTATTTACATGTGCTTGATTGTCTTCGTGCATGTGCACAAAGCATAAATGATGATGAGTTATGCTAAAACTGGATTACTGGATATGGAATATTGCATAAGATCCTACTTCCGACCCAATTAGAAGGAAATGTGTCATCCTGTACAGTTATCAAACGGGAAGATCAATTAAATAGTTAAGCAAGTAGATTGTGGTTACTTGTTTAAGCAGTAAAGGCATCTCAGAGGCTCTGGGCGAAACTTCACTGTTGGCAACTGCATAATCAATACCTCTGCATTTGTCAAAACATATCTTGTCAACTAAAGGAGGGAGAAAGAAAACCACAACAGTATTTGTTCAGTTTATTTCCTACTATAAAGGACATAATTTTAAGTCGCAATAAGAACAATATATGAAATGAAAAAGATACATGTCGAAAACTTTACTTCATCCTGGAAGGGTGTCTTTACAAAACATAATCATAGTACAAGCATCAACATATTGTCAGTCGGCAAAGTCAATTCCCGGGTGTCCAGGACAGCCCTCCACATTCAAATAGTATAGAATTGACATTTTCCGACGGATGCTATGAAAACATCAATAGACATTAGACACCAAGTGGTTTCCTTTTTTACGTTGTCAAGAACATATTCTCTCCAAAGAGTTTCAAGTTAACAAACTTGTGCCTGGCCTAGATCTGAAATATTCTTAAACTGAATCCTCAATTTCTATATAGGCATCTAACAAGTTCAGATCACTTGTATGTCTCCAGCTTCTCTAACAAAAAATGTCTGAAGCTCCGAAGATTTGATATATATAGAATCAGTGAACTGAAAATATTGCACCAGAAGTTATTGCCCCCTCATCTTAGTGTGGCCTGAATGAAAATGATCTTATGATTGATTCGGATGTTCTCCTTCCACATAAATATCACTAGGTGTGATTTAATAAAACTCTTGTGCACACCCAAACATACTACGATAGGGAGGTTTATTAGTTATAACTATAGAGGTTGGAATTACAGAGATTAAGCTAGCTTGGGACCAATAATATCAATGTTATTACTATAGGGTATCACTACATAGAGGTTCTACTGTACTAACTTATATACATGGAAAGTTTTATTCACCAATTTCAACACGAATATTTAAATGGTGTTAAGTTCTAAAACTCGGCTGATTTAAAATAGGATGATCAAAACATCCTCTGTGAGTATGAGACCATGGATCATTGCCATCTTTTACGGTTCTACCCACGACACAATAGTTTAATACTTTATTACTCATACCAGCAAAAGTAAAATAAAACAAGGCCCAAGTGCAGATAGATTAGACTGATAGACACCATTATTGGACGAAAGCAAGCAGTTGATGGCTTAATTGATCGTGTTGGGCTACTGATGGAGAAATCACAGAGAGCCGTATCGGTCAATCAGGCTTCCACCCACCTTTGTATGAGATCACTCTAGTTCTAGACCAACCTCAATCTCTTAGTTAGACCACTCACTCAATTAAGGCCCTGAATTCCTTAATAAAAACTAATAAATATAAAAACTATGAATAAATCCAAACCATCTTGTAACAAGATTCTAACCTTTTCTTAATCTCTAAGAATTACTATTATTAATAATTAGTTGGCATTTTAACCTTTTCTTAATCCAAACCAACATGCATTTTTAACCTAAGAACAAAAATAATCAGTTGACATTACTTAAAAAGGTTCAATCTCAACCTTAAATTAAACAACAAAGATTGATCCAAACCGACAGAAAAAAAAAAGAAATGAAACTTTTGAATAGAGAAAAAATTATAAACCTAAACAAGAAATTGACTACCCATCAAACCGAAAAACACCAAACAGAAACCTCAGCTATAAAACCCTAGAATGCACACTTAGACATAATCATTAATTAATGAGAATTAAGCCAAAAAAATAAATAAATAAAGTAAGTGTGATTAAAGATATACTTGCCGTAATTAGTTACCATAACCAGAGAAAACAAAAAAGCAAGACATTCAGATAGATACTTGGGTACAAAGAAATGAAAGAAGGATTATTAACCTTGCTAAGCAAAGGCAGAGACAGCAGAAATCAGCCGAGTTGAAATTCGCTTTATTCTGCAAGCATCTTTTAAACTGCTCCATCACATTTGATACACGAGCTGAGTTCAAGGACGACGCGCCATAAGGATTACCAGTGCTTGGGGACGGTGCCGGTACCGGAAACGGTACCGTCGGCTGCTGAGGCATAACCCCAGCCATTTCCGTCTCTCTCTTCTCTGGTTTCCTTCCTCTCTACTCTATCTATGTTCTTCTGTGTCTAATTTCAGAGCTTGAACTGTTCCTTGTTCATCTCTTTTGGCCTTCTGATTGATTTATCACACTATTTACACTGGAAATAAACCGCGCAAGCTTTTTCGTTGGTTGGTTATGGGGAACGGCATAAAACAAGGTTTGCTTTTTGTGTTTATTACCAAAATAGTCGCCTGGTAGACTGTAAATAATGGGGGTGAAGGAGGATAGCATTTTGTGTTTATTAACAAAAAAGTAAATCCGAGTCAGATTCGTTTGTTTCGATATGCATTTTTTGAAATTTTGAGACGTATCAGAAACATTTACTGGTTTACAGCTCAGGGCTATCCGGTTTTGGGTAATATGATGCTGATGGGTTTTGTTTTATTCATTTTTTCCTTTTCCGTTTTTGTACATCCGAATATTTGTGCCAGAGCTGTCCATTTCGGTCAACAGTTTTTCTTCAATTTTCCTGTACGGGGGGTCTGCTTTGTTGACCTACTCAGAAGTGGATGGGAAAGTTAAATAGGATGGTTGAGGGATTAATTAGCCTGGTGTCATTAGGGGCTACTTAAAAGAATTTGGGGCTATTTACCGAGTAGTTCTAATAGGAGCTACCGAATATATTTTGCACTACTCGGTAGCTTGAAAAAGTAGCCCCAGATTTCATAAAAATAGCCCCTAATGACGCAAGGTTAATTAGTTGATAGTGAATTTACAATACAAAATAAAGCCCTTCTAATAATGGTGGGCTCATACGAATGTTGTGGAATCCATTCACATGGGGTGGTTGAAAAGAGTTTAATGGAATGGGGAGTATTGGTTGAGAATTTTTATTCCTACTTTTATTATGACCCAACTACACATGTTTTGTTTTCTTCTTACACTCTCTCTCATAGTGGGCCTATCTAAGACTGAGTCTTATGGACGGTCATGGTTGATTCGAAAGGTCAAAAAACTGTGGATGTGTGTCCTTCACAACCATCTTCCAAGGAAGGTGCATGTGCATCACAACTTCTTTGAGAATTTAATTCTCGTAAAAAAAATTACATTAACGGCAGAGGAATGATTTCTTTCTCTATCCTATTTAAATTAAATAATACACTTTGCTAAGTGTTAGCCCTTTTTTCTGCTTGCGAGAAATGGTTCTTCACTTTAGAGCTCCACGGCTTCACAGCCACAAGAGTCGATCACATTTCACAAGACACGTGGATTTCCGCGTGAAGTGGTTGTGAAGCCCTATATAAGACTCAGTCTTTTGATGCCCTTCACAGTTCACATCCAATGCCACCTCACCTGTTAAGGGGAACTGACTCTTATAGTTGTGAAGCCATGAAGAAATTTTACAAGGAATCATTCTTCGCAAAAGCAAAAAAAAATTTAAGGAATGATTCCTCGTAAAAAATATGATTCACATGCATCTTCTATATTCCTACGGAAGCTGCTAGTGAAACATGAGTTTTGGCCACAGTTTTAATTAAGAAGTTGTTATGAAGCCTTATAAGACTCGGTCTAAGAAATGCATGTTATGAAGAAAAAAAATATATATATCACTTTTCTTGAGACGAAGAAAGTATAAAATCATGATAATTTCTGAATGGTGTAACCGAGGTGCACAAATACTTGTATTTTCATTTGATGGTTGATGTTGAAACCACAATGTTGTTTTCTTTTGTTATATTTCCAATGCAAATAGATCTTAAAAATATCAACAAGAATAGGAGTACTTGTAAACCCTAGTTTGTGGGGGTGCACATGTTAGAGCAATGCTCGGTCGAACCCATAGGCGTTGGTTTGTCAAGTTTGTTGTCAAATTTGGATGCCAAAACTATTCATGATTTAGTCTACTAAAGTCAATTTCGGATTAGGATAGGTTTGATAGTAGAGTCACAAAATTCACTCGAGATACCCTTAAAGACTGAAATTCAACACCACACGAAAAGAACTAAAAAAATAAGACTTCATAATAAAAGGTAGTGAGGACTGATTTCTTTATTAACTTTTTCCCCTTCTATTTATTTATCTATTGAAGCAATGTTGAAGACTTTGGTACTGAATGATAAGCAAAGAGCAGATTAGCAAATGGCTAATCATGTGAAGTTTTGAAATCAACCTTCGCTTTTTATTATCTTAAAACTAGGTTAAAGAAAGAGTTTTTATACTTTGTTATGGAAC
>JAJJMA010005440.1:0-10743 GCA_023529015.1 Papaver nudicaule
TTTCATCCCAGTGGACGCCGCTTGCCGCTGCAATACGAGCAGATGGTACTTTGATTTCGGCTGGCAATATGGCGTCAGCGCCGTAGACGAGGGAATATGGTGAAGTTCCAGTGGAGCTTCGTGGAGAGATCCTGTAAGCCCATAACGCCATAGGTAGTTGTTTGTGCCACGATCTCGGGTTATCGTGTACGGTTCTGCTGATGATCCGAATCAACGTCTTGTTGCTACTCTCTGCCTGTCCGTTCCCTTGGGGGTAGTACGGTGTTGAGCAGATGTGTTGGATCTCGTACCTTCGGAGTAATTTCGCCACATCTTTGTTGACAAACAGTGTCCCATTGTCTGTGATAATGTGCTTAGGGATCCCGAATCTACAGATGATGTGCTCCTTGATAAATGCTGCGATTGTGACACCAGTCGTGCTCTTCAAAGGTATT
The DNA here is from genome assembly GCA_023529015.1 of Papaver nudicaule. Classification (NCBI taxonomy): domain Eukaryota; kingdom Viridiplantae; phylum Streptophyta; class Magnoliopsida; order Ranunculales; family Papaveraceae; genus Papaver; species Papaver nudicaule. The sequence goes on from JAJJMA010005440.1 coordinate 435, forward strand.
GCTTCCACCCATTTGCTGAAGTACTCTATTGCGGTGATGATGTATTCTTGGTTTTTTGAGGAAGGGGGATTGATCTTTCCAATAAGGTCGAGTCCCCAGCTATAAAATGGCCAAGGGCTACTGACTGATCGTAGTGGTAGGCATGGGGTGTGGATAAGATTTTCGTGAGTCTGACACTTGTACAAAGGAAGCTGCGTCGTTCTCCATGGTTGGCCAGTAGTATCTCTCATGGATTTGTAGGAACAGCTTCCTCTTCCCTTGGTGTTCGGCTTCGTGTGTTTCTCTCAGCACCGTGGGGATCTCCTCGTCCGACAAGCAACGAAGCAAACTTCCTCCGTAACTTTTACGATATAGTACTCCTTCGTGGTAGAGGAATCTCCTGGATCTTTTAATCAGACGGCTAGCTACATGTCGGTCCTCCAGTAAGACCTTATCGTTGAGGTATTTGATAAAGGGTTCCCTCCAATCCTCAGAAGGCTGGCATGTTAGAGCTTCGGGTTGGTGAGGGGGAGTCTGGCAGTTGGAGCAATTCTCTTGCAACGCCCGAGATTGTTCTTCCAGGTTGGCCAGTAGTAGCCGAGCCTCTGAAGTCGTCGATACAGGGTCACGACGAGAGTTTGTCCGCAGACTTCGTTGTGGATGCGTTCGAGTTGTTCTCGTGCTTCGAGTCCTCCTAAGCATCGCGATAGCGACCCGTCTGGGTTTCTGTGATATAGTACCCCATGGAAAAGAAAGAAGTGTTTTAACTCTCTTATCCTGAGTTTTCTTGTGGAGGTATAGTTACCTAAATCCTCGATGATGGGTGTTCGCCAGTCGTTGTCAGGTATGAGCTCGCCTTCTGTCAGCCAAGTCGAGGGGGCGGTGCGTCTCTGTACTGCTACGATCCCCTCCTCTCCCTTAAATTGGAGTTTGGATGCCAGGGTCGCCAGGCAGTCCGCTTGTCTGTTGTTGGTGCGTCCAGTATGCGTTATGGTGGCGTCGGCGAAGTGGTTCAACAGTCTCTGAGCCTCGGCCCTATGAGGAGCGAGTGTGATTTCTTTGAGAGAGTATACTCCATTCATTTGGTTCACCAGTAATTTGGAATCGCGTCTGATTTTGAGGTGCGTAGCGCCAGCTTGTTTGGCTAGCGATAGCCCCAGGAGAAAAGCCTCATATTCCGCTGAGTTGTTCGTACACTTGAAGTCCAATTTAAACGAATGGGAGAACACCTCGCCTGTCGGGGACACCAAAACGACACCCGCTCCTCCGGTATTGTCGCTCGGGGTAGCAGATCCATCAAAGTATAGAAGCCACGTGTCCTCGTTCATCAGCGTTATCTCTGGGAACTCGCCTGGCACTTCTTCGTGTAGAGTCGTTGAGTCTTCCCCTGGGAAGGCGGCAAGAAGGTCGGCTACCGCTTGTCCCTTAATAGCCTTCGGGGACACACAAGCTATGTCGAACTCAGACATCTGCAACAACCATTTCGCTGGCCTTCCTATCAAGGCAGGCTTCGAGAGCAGATATTTGATAGGGTCTGCCTTCGCCATCAGGACTACTTGGTTGGAAAGGAGGTAGTGTCGGAGTTTTTGTACCGCGAAAATCAAGGATAGGCACGCTTTCTCGGCTTTGGGGTACCGGAGTTCCGCGTCTTTCAGGGTGCGGCTGATGTAGTATACTGGGCATTCGACCCCTCCTTCGTCTTCTTGCGCTAGAAGTGCTCTGATTGCGACGTCACTTGAGGCGGTGTAGAGGAGTAGTGGTTTCTCCGGGGCGGGCGACTTCATTACTGCCGGTGACAGGAGTAGTTGTTGTATCTTCTGGAACGCCTCTTGTTGAACAGACGTCCAGGTAAACGCAGCGTCTTTCTTTAGCAGGGGAGTGAACGATGCTACGAACTGAGCAAGCCCCGGGATGAAGCGTCGAATGTAAGAAACTTTTCCCATGAAGCTCTTTAGTTCCTTCACCGTCCGAGGTGGAGGCATGGTGGTGATGGCTTGGGTCTTGGACGGGTCAACCTCGATTCCTTGTTTGGTTACTTGAAAGCCGAGGAACTTCCCTGAGGAGACTCCAAAAGCGCACTTCAGAGGATTCATTTTTAGTTTGTATTCCCGACACCTCCCGAACACGCGTCGTAGTACTCCTGCATGTGATGCCCTGGTTCTGGACTTAACAACTACGTCGTCTACGTAGTCTTCAACCTCCTTATGCATCATGTCGTGTAAGATGGCTGTCATTGCTCGCTGGTAGGTAGCTCCTGCGTTCTTTAGGCCAAAGGGCATGACCGTGTAGTAGAAGTTCCCGAGGGGTGTCCGCAATGCCGTTCTCGGGGCGTCGTGTTCGTACATTTTTATTTGGTTATACCCGCTGTACCCGTCCATGAAGGAGAACATAGCGTGTCCACTTGTGGCATCCACGAGCATATCAATATTCGGAAGCGGGAAATCATCCTTCGGGCAGCACTTGTTCAGGTCTCTGAAGTCGACACAACAACGTATTTGTCCGTTTTTCTTCTTAACGGGTACTACGTTTGCCAGCCAAGTAGGGTGTTGGATGGGTTTGATGAACCCTGCCGCCAGTAGTTTCTGTATCTCGACCTTTATCTGCTCCTCCACGTCGTGCCAGAAGTTTCTCGGTTGTTGTTTGACTGGTCTGGAACCCGGGATAATGGACAAGTGGTGTGTCACCAGTTTTTCATCGAGTCCCGGCATCTCCTCGTACGTCCAGGCAAACGTGTCTTGGTGTTCTTTAAGTAGGTCTACGAACTCGGTGCGTTCCTCGGGGGACAAGGTTGAACTGATGAAGATAGGTCTGGGTGAATCGTCTGTCCCAACATTTATGGTTTCGAGCGCGTCTGAGGTGGAGTCTGTCCCATCTTGCAGTTGTGGGGGAGCATCCTGGACTTCGTCTTCTACTTGTCGCTCGTTGTAGCTGCATTCTCCAGAGTGGGGAGAGCTATGACTAGCCTCCCCCTTTAATTGCTATAATGGGCGTCGGAGGTAAACCACTCCTCCTTTAGCGTCCTGGGTTGTCACGAAGTTTCCTGCCCTTTTGTGAGTCGTCGTTTTGCCCTCTCCTTTTCCTTGCTTCGAGTCTCCGTCTGACCGTTGTTGTGAGTCACACTCCTTTAGGGACGTCCAATTCGGGAGTGGGATACTGTAGACTTTGTCTTGGCGCTGGGAAGCCTCGTCTTTCGGATCTACAAACTCGGCATCGTATATTGATGAGTATGGGGAAGGAGATGCAGTTACGCGAATAATACCTTCGTTTAGGACTGCTTTCAAGCATTGGTGGTAAGTAGAAGCGACAACTTTATTCTCGTGTAGCCAGGGCCTTCCTAGTATCATGTGGTACTCTGGCTCCTTCTCGATTACGTGGAACTTAGTCTTCGTGTGAATAGGCCCGACCTTCAACTCCAAGTTGACGTGTCCATACGTACTCGTCTTGTTTCCTTCGAAGTCCTTCATTATGATAGGGTGATAGACCACTTGCTGTTTAGGAATTTTTGCGATCCTCAGGGTCTTGAGGGAAACTACGTTGGCTGCGGCTCCGGTATCAACTAGTGCTCTCTTGAACTCCGTGCCTTTGATGTGAGCGGTTACGTAGAGGGCGCGTTTGTGTCCTTCTTCAGCCAGCATGTCCTTGTCGGTGAAAGTGATGTCCTGCGTCTGCGCATCGGCCATTAAGGACATCTCGGAAATCATGGGTAGAGTTGGAGTGAGGTTGGCTTCGAAAGGAATGAGGTTGAGGGCCTCGAACGTGTCTATACGCTGTCCTTTCGAAAAGTGGAGGGTCTCACATAGTTTTTCAATGAGAAGAGTAGCTTCCTCCTTTGCAGATTTGTCGTAGGCGGTAAAGCTCCCGACGTGGATTGTTGTATTGAAGTGAGGTTCTGGCGCCGTATTCTCCCTGGGTAGACGCTTCTTCATAGGTGACCTTCCGGGACCGAGAGAATGATCTTCCACTGTGGTCGCCAACTGTTTTTACCTGGAAAAACAAAGTACCGTCTCTGGGTACTTTCGTAGTGCTCGGAGATCAAAGTCGAACAAGACAAGCTTAAACCACGGATGGCCGTTCCCGTCTTGCTTCGGTCACAGAGAGGATAGAGGTTGGTCTAGGAAGGGAAACAGCGAAGAAACTTGAGATCAGGTTGAGGATGTGTTTTGGGTGTAAGAGTTCAAGATCTCCGTCGTGAAGTCGACTGGAAATCTCCAAGGCTAGAAACGGGTTTCGATTCTCAGGTGTTTTCTCTGAGGCTCTGGTTGTTTCTGGACGTTTCTGATGTTCTTAAAAGATGTTCTTAATGTTTGAACTCACCCTGATCTCTCGACAGAGAAGGTGGAAGTCGTGGAAGAGTGGAGGAGTGGAGGACATGCGTTGGTTTCCATAACTGCCTGAGTCGTGTGGAACATGCCCACTCGCGCCATCTTCTCGTAACTGCCCACTATCTCCATCAGTTTCTTTCAACTGCCGTAGACCGCCAGACCAATACCCCTGAAGTTATCCCCCCGTGTGATGTTTTGATGTCTCGAGCGAGTGGTACGCAGATGTTGCGTAGTTGAGTTGAGTAGAGTAGAGTCGTACGACTAATCGTCGGGACTAACATGAGCGCAGTGCCTCTGGGACACGAGCATAGGAGCGGCCTTGGCTGTCTGGCCAAGGCCGTAAGTGTTGGAATGCGCATTGGCGCTGGTGTGGTGCCATGGCTCTTGGCGCCACGGCCTTGGCCTTTGGCCAAGGCCAACCTGTTGTGGCGCCATGGACTATGGCGCCACGGCCTTGGCTTTTGGCCAAGGCCAACCTGTTGTGGCGCAATGGACTATGGCGCCACGGCCTTGGCTTTTGGAGGCCAAGCTTGGACGCGCTTTGGCGTTGGTAGTGTTAAGGTGGCGCCAGGGCTTATGGCGCCATGGCCTTGGCTCCTGGCCAAGGTCCACTTGTTGTGGTGCCATGGACTATGGCGCCACGGCCTTGGCCTCAAGGCCAGCCCGTTGACGTCTATGCTTCTCGTTATGGTCTTGGCCTTTGGCCAGACTAAGTAGGTTTGCGGCGTTTTACGCCATGGCCTTGGCCTCTTGGCCAAGGCTGGTTTTCGTGGATCCATGGTGACTTCATGGTTTGTGGTGCCATGCTATGTGGCGTTTATGGCTTTGGCATCTGGCCAAGGTCGACTTTGGGCAGCCTGTGCCTTAGTCGTGGTGTGAGTGCTTATGCTACAACACACTTGAGGTCATGGCGTGTTTATCCATGGTATGCTAGACCATCCTGAACTTGGGATTAGGTCCGGTTAGGCCTGTTTAGGCTGGTGTATGCTTCTCAGAGAGCTCCGGACCGGCCTGGGGCTTCTATATTTCCGAGGTTTGCACCAAGACTCGTATGTTGAGTCGTATCTAAGAGGAAATCCATGAGGATGCGTCTCTGTTGATTCTTCACCGTGTACCATTAAGTGGCCTGACTCTGGGCAGATCAATGGGTTTAATATGTTGGTGAGATCATTAGTACTGCTCTACGATATTACCCTCCCCACCGGAGTTATAAGAGAGAGCTCATAGAGAGTTTGTTCGGCTCATGGAATGGGTTGCACTCTGAGCTATAGAGATGAGCCTGAATAGGCAATTGCCTTTAATAAGACATGGTTTCGAGAGTGTTTTGACAGTCTTGCCCCTCTCTCATTTTTCACCATCTACATATACAGATACAGGAATTTAAAGAGAAACTAAGCAATAGTGTTCGCCATGAAGATTCCTTGAAGACAGAGATAGCTACAGGTCGTGAGAAAATCACATTGCTGGAAGAAGAGATTGTTTTGCTAAAGAATCCTCGTATCAGTGATGAACTCGAGAAAGAAACATTGTTTCGAAAAACGATCCAAGATCGTGACGAAACTATATGTTTAAGGACTACTGAATGTCAAAGTCTTAGAGAATCACTTGCTAAGTGTTCTCAACAGATATTGTATCTTGAAGACAAAGCAAATAGTAGTCATTCTCGAGAAGATCAATTGAAGAAAGATCTTGATGCTTCACTTGAAAAAATCAAAAGGTTGGAAAAAGAAAAAGAAAGCTCAAACAAATTAAACTCAAAGTTAGGAGCAAATAAAAATCTTCGTGATACACGAGATTTAAGCTATAAGGGAATAGATGCTTCTAATAAAGAGAAAAAGTTTGTTAAAGCTAAAAATTCTGCCCAACTAGATAATACAAGGGAAATTATCAATGAGACAATTTCTTCTGATACTAAAGATTCTCAGCACTGTGTCAAAAATGAAAAGAACAGATTTCAACAAACTCCATTGCAAGAGGTACCCCAACAACGTAAAAATGTGCATCACATTCCTTATGCCGCTAAATGTTGTTTTTATTGTGGAAATAAAGGTCACTTGCAAAGAGGATGCAAATTTCGTAAAAGAGATAATTCTGCTTCCTTCGGTAATTCAGATCGTTATTATCGCTCGTCAAATCCCGTTTATAATCGTCAATATTATAGCAGAGATTTTACTAGAGCGAATACAAGATCTGATGCACCGTCTTGGAAAAAGAATGACTCTTTTGTTAACCCGAAGGTCAACTGTTCAAATGTTTCTTCTTCAAATTCTACATGGTTTGGTAGAAAAGAAATACCAGTATTTGCGAAATCCATGCCCAATTTGTCCCTTAACAATCTTTCGGAAGACGTTACTCAGTTCATCACCAAAACTGTCACTGAATGTGTTAAGAAGTTCATGGTACTTTCGAAAGAGTGTTCGGGTTATGCTCCTCATGATAATGATGACTCCAAATCAAACTTGAACAAGAAACGGAAGAAGAATAGGAAGAATAAGAAGCAAGGTTCAAAGGTTAGTGATGAGTCACAAGTATTAGACAGTTCTGGTTCTGTCACTCGGTGTGAGCAAGAAATTGCTCCCGTCAGCACAACTTGAGTGTGTTGGAATGTGTATCCTCACCAACTGTGCTCTTTGATGGTGAGGTAACACATGTGACTGAGCACATACTATATTGAATATTCCATGAAGAGATTCCATGAAGTTACTGTAAGTATTTCGATTTATTTTGTTATCTTGCATTTTTGTTTCTGTGATATATATTTTATGATTGAGGTTATTGTAATTACAATATAAATGCTTGAAGGAATAATTATTAAGTAGTTGGCAATAATACTTGTCTTCAATGTATATCTCTTGAAGAGATGATTCAATTGAGCCAAGAATCACCTGATTCTGATACAAAATGAAGAAGTTATGTGCAAAACAGTATTCGTATTTGCAGACGAAAAGTAGGTTCCGAATTCTAGCAGAAGGACGGAAAAGGCCCTAACTCTAAAGAGACGAACCGTTCCCTCAACCTGGCTAACAAAAGATGAAGCCCTACCGAAGAATGATTGGCGTATACCCATTATCGAAGACCTAGGTAACCACACTTCTGAAAGAAAACTCATCATTAAAGACTTAAAAGCATTTCTTCCTCTTCCACGGAGTATTGTACCATAGGAACCCAGATGGGTCATTGTCACGATGCTTAGGAGGACCAGAAGCGCAAGAGCAGCTCAGACGCGTTCATGAAGAGGTGTGCGGTTAGACCCTCGTCGTGACCCTATACCGGCGACTCCAAAGACTTGGGTACTATTGGCCGACAAATGGAAGCCCAATCTCGAGCTCTACAAGAAATGTGCTCCAACTGCCAAACTCCTCTGCATCAATCTGAAGCCCTAGCTTGTCACCCTGCTGAAGACTGGAGGGAGCCTTTCATCAAGTACCTCAGCGAAAAGGCCCTACCAACAGAGCAACACATTGCCAATCGCTTGATTAAGAGGGCTAGGAGGTTCGTCTACCGTGAAGGAATACTGTATCGCAAGAGTTATGGAGGGAGTCTACTTCGGTGTCTATCGGATGAAGAAATCCATGTAGTCCTGAAAGAGGCTCACGAAAATGAACATCAAGGGAAGAGAAAGTTGTTCCTACAAGTTCGTGAAAGGTACTACAGGCCAACCATGGAGGATGACGCCGCATCGTTCGTACAGAAGTGTCACAAATGCCAGGCTCACGGGAACCTCATCCACACTCCGTGCCTACCTCTATGGTCAATCAGTAGCCCTTGGCCATTCTACAGCGGGGGACTTGATCTCATTGGGAAAATCAACCCACCTTCCTCGAAGAATCAGGAGTATATCATCACTGTGACAGAGTACTTCAGCAAATGGGTAGAAGCTATACCCCTGAAAAGCAGAATCGGCGTCATAATCGCCGCATTTATCAAAGAATACATCATTTGCAGGTTTGGGATTCCTAAACATATCATTACTGACAATGGGATACCATTTGTTAACAAAGATGTAGCAAAGTTACTTCAACGGTACGAGATCCAGCACATTTGTTCCACTCCATACTATCCTCAAGGGAACGAGCAAGCAGAGAGTACCAATAAGACGTTGATCCGGATCATCAGTAGAACCGTACATGATAACCCGAGATCGTGACCTGAACAGTTACCTATGGCGCTATGGGCTTATATAATTTATCCACGAAGTTCTACCGGGAATTCACCTTACTCATTAGTCTACGGTACTGACGCCATATTACCAGCAGAGATCAAAGTACTATCATCTCGGATTGCAGCAGCAAGTGGCGTTCATTGGAATAAAGCCGAAATAACAGATTCAAGAATAGCAGAATTGGACTCTCTCGATTCGAGACGAACCAAAGCAGAGAAACATATAGAGATGTATCGGAAGAGGCTCTCTCGGGCGTACGATAAAGCCGTGAAGCCAAGAACCTTTCAAGTAGGGGACTTGGTACTAAAAACGGCAAAGCATATCCAACAAGACGCGACGACACCAAAATTCGCTCCAAACTTGGAAGGTCCGTATATTATCTCTAAGGCATCTGCAAGTGAATATTACAAGATAGTCACCGTGGATGTAAAAGCAGAGGGGACTGTTATCAACAGGAAATGGCTAAAGGCGTATTGCGCTTAAAGAAAACGGGCCTCACAAAAGGAGGGGGAAACCATGGCGCCATGAGCGTAGCGCCCCAGCTCATGGCGCCCCCTATAATAATAAAAAAAAAACTCACGACGCCCTCAAAAAGAATAAAAAAAAAATGATGATGCCATGAGCATGGCAACCTTCCAGCTCATGACGCCCAAGGGAACACAAAAAGACTTTGTGGGACCGCACGAACTGATACAAGTCCGACGTCATGAGGCTTCACTGTACGAGAACCTGGCAACATCCATTGTCAACAAAAAAAAAACTCACAACACCCAGGGAGTTGACGCAACCATCTACCATGACATCGGCAGAAGGAATAAAGCATAACGCTACTCAGTCAGAAGGTCAAATGAGTGAGACTAAACAACGGCATCACGCTTACAGTCTCACAACAATGGAAGTCTGGGTCGCATTCAAAGATCGATCGACGCAAGTACGGCATGCAAACCCAAAGAGGCCTGGGGACTTAGATCCTTCTCAGCAGGGAGGAGAGCCTTCGACAAGGAAAGACGTTGGAGACCATCCCATCACGATCCAACTTCACGATATCGAGCCGCTGACGAAGCCAACCCATGTTACACATCAAAGCTTCGAGGACACAAACATGGCTCTCCCACTTTTGAATCATCCCAGAGGTTACGTCACACAGTTTTTCCTCTTCCATCTCTTTAATCACAGGAAGAAGCAGGGAGACCATGGTCACCATGACAGGAATATCCTTCATCAACTTGTTGGTAGCGACATGACCATACTTTTTCCAGATCATAAAGATCTGCATAAGGAGTTGGCACAAGGAAACCTGTTAGATTATTGCTCGGTTGAACCCACTGATATTGTTATCTCAAGTCAGTTGCCAAGTTTAGGTGACAAAAACACAATCGTTAATAAGTTTACTCTACAACCTCGGACTAGGATAGTTTTAGGTAATCGAGACGAAGACCACTGAAGACGAAGACCAGAGCTTACTACTTGATAAATCATAACGTCCTCGCTAAAGGTTAGAAAGGTTTTTCTTTCCATGTTTCGTATTTGCCATTTCTATCATATCAATAGTCTATGTTGTTGTTTATAAGATCCTAAGGTATTCTAGGATTCTTCGCCTTTGCAATTGTCACATCCGTGATAATATGTATAGGTAGAGTATGTTGAATTGTCTCTAGAAATGACCTCAACGGCGAACGCGTACATGTGTTGCTTAAGGCATTCCTAAGAACGAGCGGGTCTGTATGAGCGTGTTCATGAACGCGTACATACGAGTTCACTGATTTCTCCTGAACTCCAATTGACAGCCTAATGAACGTGTACATATAAGCCATGGTAAACTTCCAACTTTCATATCTTGAAGTTT